>JAWPHD010020501.1:0-31566 GCA_037043455.1 Cyrtodaria siliqua | reverse complement strand
AATACAATATTTCATTGCTTATCATAAAATAAATAATTATATCTTCCAGTCAACTGTTTTCATGCATACAGAGTGGTTCCGTACTATATTATATTTCCCTATATTTTTCTGATGCCGTAATATCGGCTATTTATAGCTCAGCGTGGATTAAAGTGGACTGCTCTACCAAATTCAGAAGCTCAACCGAAGCATTGTGGTGTAGTGGTTATAGCGTCTGCCTTGCATTCGGGAAGTCGTGGGTTCGAGTCCCCTGACCGCGTCATATCAAAGACTTTAAAAATGGAGTAGTCACTTGTAACCCTTGCCTGACGAGCAAATAATGGGTAGTGCTACGACTGATTGACCAGTGTCAGAATAATGTGACTGGGTGGGTGGGTGTATCATGTCTACTACGGCGTGGTATTCCAGTGTGGCAGCACTATTAAGAAACCATTGAGTTCGCTGCTTCAAGTAGCACAGCAACACACAGATAAAAGTCCAGACATTGTGCCTATAATCGTCGGGTAGGACGCCTGTCGTAGGTGGAGGGACTATCATCCTTAGAAATACACACACACACTCACAAATTCACAAGATCGATCGAAGGTGAAATGGTCGCTTGCATTGAAAATATAAGTTTACATCAGTCCAGTCATGTTTGACTAGGTCACAATTTATTGCTGTAAAAATAAAAGGTATCAACTGCTATATGAAAGACAGTCAAAACCCATAGCAATTTACAAACCCCATGCCATTTCCAATACACCGTCTGAAATAGAGGCGACCAATAAGACATTTCATCGAAATGAGGTTTCTGGTGAAATTGTAGGCACTGACATTGTCAGTGAATTGGTCATGCGATTACTACACGGAGTGTTTCCATTAAACACAGCAAGCAATTTTTGCGGAATTAGTTGGAAGGGGACGATAAATTATTCCTGAGCTACGTAACTTAGTGGTGGTGGGTAATAACGCGAGCGTCAGTTAATGAGTATGCCAATTGCAAACTAGAGTTATACTTCCAGCTAAACGGAATGGAACATGATCCCAAGTAATATCGAACATAAATCATAAATTATTTACCGATGTACCAACGTTATTGTGTTATGTCATAACCAAGAAATCCAACATATTGAAACATTCTAAACGGCAGGTGTTTAAATCATTTGTGCAGGTTGTACTAGATAACGTATTTATTCTAAACGGCAGGTGTTTAAATCATTTGTGCAGGTTGTACTAGATAACGTATTTATTCTAAACGGCAGGTGTTTAAATCATTTGTGCAGGTTGTACTAGATAACGTATTTCTCAATAAGCGCCAGAGAATGAAATCTGAATCTGTACTGGTTCAAATATTAATGAATTGAAAAATCTCCAGAAAACTTCACGGAAACATTAATACTTATGTGTTGACGCTTTCTAAACAAGAACTACATCTAAATTAGTTCAAAATTGTTTACGCTTATGACGACACGATCATTTCCAGTGACATACAACTTCCAATAGTGTAACATTGCCAGTGACATAAAACTCATCATCCTGTAAACATTGCCAGCTAAATACAGCTCCCAATCGTGTAACATTGCCAGTAACATACAACTCCCAATATTGTATCATTGCCAGTGACATACAGGTCCTAATCTTGTATCATTGCCAGTGACATACGACTTCAATCGTGTATCATTGCCAGTGAATACATCTCCCAATCGTGTATCATTGCCAGTGAATACATCTCCCAATCTTGTATCATTGCCAGTGACATACAACTCCCAATCCTGTATCATTGCCAGTGAATACATCTCCCAATCCAATGAAAAAAAGAGTTAAAAGAGACCTTAAGCCTGAATGGCTAACGGAAGAAATCACCGTAGCACAACGAAATGGAGATGCATCTCATAAAAAGAAAGACTGGAATAACTATAAATATTGGCGAAATAGAACTAACGTCAGAAAACACCTTCTCTGCATATTTTGCGGTGAAAGCAAAATAACAACAACATTAGCTGCAAAAGTATTTTAATTGTTACCTTATACATATGAATACTTTTCTGTTAATTATGTTAGTTGTTGGTATAATATTGTATATATATTTCACTATCGCTGTCAAGTTTATATGTATTTGCTGTAACCTTATGACCCATTAGAATTATCTGAATAAACACTATAAATCATTTTCAATATGAGGTCCACGGGAATGGAATAAACTTCCTTATGAAATACGGCTTTCAAAATCGTTAAGTTCATTTAAAAAAGTTACTGAAAACACATATTTTGTCCTCACTTGCTATATAATGTCAATAGTATGTATACTATCAGTGTGGGTCTGGTACAGCATCCATGTTTTAACGACACAAAGTCTTAAGAAATCATAACAACTATATAAATTGTGTTGCTCACAAAGAGTATTTGTTGTGTGTGTGATGGGGTCTGAATAGGTCAATACTATTATGCAAACATGAACTAATATAAATACAATAAAACATCAATGTTTGAAGGTTCAGTGGATCAGCTTGTATGTTTATTCTGGGTTAGATAACATTCATTACATACTTTCATGTATATAATACAATAAAAACCTCATGTTTGACGGTTCAGTGGATCAGCTTGTACATCTGCTGGGCTAGATAACATTGATTACATACTTACATATATTTCGGTAAATTGTTTTAAAAGAATTAATTCTTAATTTAAAACACCATTGCATGACAGCTCAGGAGATCAGCTTGTACGTTTCGTCAACTGGGCTTGATTACAAGGAGGTTAATTTATAAAGAAATGTTATAAAACATATACTTAGTTATGCTTCGTTCAAATCTAGTTTTTGGATAGTATGATTGTAAAGTGTTGCTGTCTTAGACTAAATCACACACACACATACTATAGTTAGGACTGGCGGCAGGCTAAATCACACACACACATACTATAGTTAGGACTGGTGGCAGGCTAAATCACACACACACATACTATAGTTAGGACTGGTGGCAGGCTAAACCACACACACACATACTATAGTTAGGACTGGTGGCAGGATAAACCACACAAACACATATTATAGTTAGGACTGGTGGCAGGCTAAATCACACACACACATACTATAGTTAGGACTGGCGGCAGGCTAAATCACACACACACACATACTATAGTTAGGACTGGTGGCAGGCTAAACCACACACACACATACTATAGTTAGGACTGGTGGCAGGCTAAACCACACACACACATACTATAGTTAGGACTGGTGGCAGGATAAACCACACAAACACATACTATAGTTAGGACTGGTGGCAGGCTAAATCACACACACACATACTATAGTTTCATTGCTTATCATAAAATAAATAATTATATCTTCCAGTCAACTGTTTTCATGCATACAGAGTGGTTCCGTACTATATTATATTTCCCTATATTTTTCTGATGCCGTAATATCGGCTATTTATAGCTCAGCGTGGATTAAAGTGGACTGCTCTACCAAATTCAGAAGCTCAACCGAAGCATTGTGGTGTAGTGGTTATAGCGTCTGCCTTGCATTCGGGAAGTCGTGGGTTCGAGTCCCCTGACCGCGTCATATCAAAGACTTTAAAAATGGAGTAGTCACTTGTAACCCTTGCCTGACGAGCAAATAATGGGTAGTGCTACGACTGATTGACCAGTGTCAGAATAATGTGACTGGGTGGGTGGGTGTATCATGTCTACTACGGCGTGGTATTCCAGTGTGGCAGCACTATTAAGAAACCATTGAGTTCGCTGCTTCAAGTAGCACAGCAACACACAGATAAAAGTCCAGACATTGTGCCTATAATCGTCGGGTAGGACGCCTGTCGTAGGTGGAGGGACTATCATCCTTAGAAATACACACACACACTCACAAATTCACAAGATCGATCGAAGGTGAAATGGTCGCTTGCATTGAAAATATAAGTTTACATCAGTCCAGTCATGTTTGACTAGGTCACAATTTATTGCTGTAAAAATAAAAGGTATCAACTGCTATATGAAAGACAGTCAAAACCCATAGCAATTTACAAACCCCATGCCATTTCCAATACACCGTCTGAAATAGAGGCGACCAATAAGACATTTCATCGAAATGAGGTTTCTGGTGAAATTGTAGGCACTGACATTGTCAGTGAATTGGTCATGCGATTACTACACGGAGTGTTTCCATTAAACACAGCAAGCAATTTTTGCGGAATTAGTTGGAAGGGGACGATAAATTATTCCTGAGCTACGTAACTTAGTGGTGGTGGGTAATAACGCGAGCGTCAGTTAATGAGTATGCCAATTGCAAACTAGAGTTATACTTCCAGCTAAACGGAATGGAACATGATCCCAAGTAATATCGAACATAAATCATAAATTATTTACCGATGTACCAACGTTATTGTGTTATGTCATAACCAAGAAATCCAACATATTGAAACATTCTAAACGGCAGGTGTTTAAATCATTTGTGCAGGTTGTACTAGATAACGTATTTATTCTAAACGGCAGGTGTTTAAATCATTTGTGCAGGTTGTACTAGATAACGTATTTATTCTAAACGGCAGGTGTTTAAATCATTTGTGCAGGTTGTACTAGATAACGTATTTCTCAATAAGCGCCAGAGAATGAAATCTGAATCTGTACTGGTTCAAATATTAATGAATTGAAAAATCTCCAGAAAACTTCACGGAAACATTAATACTTATGTGTTGACGCTTTCTAAACAAGAACTACATCTAAATTAGTTCAAAATTGTTTACGCTTATGACGACACGATCATTTCCAGTGACATACAACTTCCAATAGTGTAACATTGCCAGTGACATAAAACTCATCATCCTGTAAACATTGCCAGCTAAATACAGCTCCCAATCGTGTAACATTGCCAGTAACATACAACTCCCAATATTGTATCATTGCCAGTGACATACAGGTCCTAATCTTGTATCATTGCCAGTGACATACGACTTCAATCGTGTATCATTGCCAGTGAATACATCTCCCAATCGTGTATCATTGCCAGTGAATACATCTCCCAATCTTGTATCATTGCCAGTGACATACAACTCCCAATCCTGTATCATTGCCAGTGAATACATCTCCCAATCCAATGAAAAAAAGAGTTAAAAGAGACCTTAAGCCTGAATGGCTAACGGAAGAAATCACCGTAGCACAACGAAATGGAGATGCATCTCATAAAAAGAAAGACTGGAATAACTATAAATATTGGCGAAATAGAACTAACGTCAGAAAACACCTTCTCTGCATATTTTGCGGTGAAAGCAAAATAACAACAACATTAGCTGCAAAAGTATTTTAATTGTTACCTTATACATATGAATACTTTTCTGTTAATTATGTTAGTTGTTGGTATAATATTGTATATATATTTCACTATCGCTGTCAAGTTTATATGTATTTGCTGTAACCTTATGACCCATTAGAATTATCTGAATAAACACTATAAATCATTTTCAATATGAGGTCCACGGGAATGGAATAAACTTCCTTATGAAATACGGCTTTCAAAATCGTTAAGTTCATTTAAAAAAGTTACTGAAAACACATATTTTGTCCTCACTTGCTATATAATGTCAATAGTATGTATACTATCAGTGTGGGTCTGGTACAGCATCCATGTTTTAACGACACAAAGTCTTAAGAAATCATAACAACTATATAAATTGTGTTGCTCACAAAGAGTATTTGTTGTGTGTGTGATGGGGTCTGAATAGGTCAATACTATTATGCAAACATGAACTAATATAAATACAATAAAACATCAATGTTTGAAGGTTCAGTGGATCAGCTTGTATGTTTATTCTGGGTTAGATAACATTCATTACATACTTTCATGTATATAATACAATAAAAACCTCATGTTTGACGGTTCAGTGGATCAGCTTGTACATCTGCTGGGCTAGATAACATTGATTACATACTTACATATATTTCGGTAAATTGTTTTAAAAGAATTAATTCTTAATTTAAAACACCATTGCATGACAGCTCAGGAGATCAGCTTGTACGTTTCGTCAACTGGGCTTGATTACAAGGAGGTTAATTTATAAAGAAATGTTATAAAACATATACTTAGTTATGCTTCGTTCAAATCTAGTTTTTGGATAGTATGATTGTAAAGTGTTGCTGTCTTAGACTAAATCACACACACACATACTATAGTTAGGACTGGCGGCAGGCTAAATCACACACACACATACTATAGTTAGGACTGGTGGCAGGCTAAATCACACACACACATACTATAGTTAGGACTGGTGGCAGGCTAAACCACACACACACATACTATAGTTAGGACTGGTGGCAGGATAAACCACACAAACACATATTATAGTTAGGACTGGTGGCAGGCTAAATCACACACACACATACTATAGTTAGGACTGGCGGCAGGCTAAATCACACACACACACATACTATAGTTAGGACTGGTGGCAGGCTAAACCACACACACACATACTATAGTTAGGACTGGTGGCAGGCTAAACCACACACACACATACTATAGTTAGGACTGGTGGCAGGATAAACCACACAAACACATACTATAGTTAGGACTGGTGGCAGGCTAAATCACACACACACATACTATAGTTTCATTGCTTATCATAAAATAAATAATTATATCTTCCAGTCAACTGTTTTCATGCATACAGAGTGGTTCCGTACTATATTATATTTCCCTATATTTTTCTGATGCCGTAATATCGGCTATTTATAGCTCAGCGTGGATTAAAGTGGACTGCTCTACCAAATTCAGAAGCTCAACCGAAGCATTGTGGTGTAGTGGTTATAGCGTCTGCCTTGCATTCGGGAAGTCGTGGGTTCGAGTCCCCTGACCGCGTCATATCAAAGACTTTAAAAATGGAGTAGTCACTTGTAACCCTTGCCTGACGAGCAAATAATGGGTAGTGCTACGACTGATTGACCAGTGTCAGAATAATGTGACTGGGTGGGTGGGTGTATCATGTCTACTACGGCGTGGTATTCCAGTGTGGCAGCACTATTAAGAAACCATTGAGTTCGCTGCTTCAAGTAGCACAGCAACACACAGATAAAAGTCCAGACATTGTGCCTATAATCGTCGGGTAGGACGCCTGTCGTAGGTGGAGGGACTATCATCCTTAGAAATACACACACACACTCACAAATTCACAAGATCGATCGAAGGTGAAATGGTCGCTTGCATTGAAAATATAAGTTTACATCAGTCCAGTCATGTTTGACTAGGTCACAATTTATTGCTGTAAAAATAAAAGGTATCAACTGCTATATGAAAGACAGTCAAAACCCATAGCAATTTACAAACCCCATGCCATTTCCAATACACCGTCTGAAATAGAGGCGACCAATAAGACATTTCATCGAAATGAGGTTTCTGGTGAAATTGTAGGCACTGACATTGTCAGTGAATTGGTCATGCGATTACTACACGGAGTGTTTCCATTAAACACAGCAAGCAATTTTTGCGGAATTAGTTGGAAGGGGACGATAAATTATTCCTGAGCTACGTAACTTAGTGGTGGTGGGTAATAACGCGAGCGTCAGTTAATGAGTATGCCAATTGCAAACTAGAGTTATACTTCCAGCTAAACGGAATGGAACATGATCCCAAGTAATATCGAACATAAATCATAAATTATTTACCGATGTACCAACGTTATTGTGTTATGTCATAACCAAGAAATCCAACATATTGAAACATTCTAAACGGCAGGTGTTTAAATCATTTGTGCAGGTTGTACTAGATAACGTATTTATTCTAAACGGCAGGTGTTTAAATCATTTGTGCAGGTTGTACTAGATAACGTATTTATTCTAAACGGCAGGTGTTTAAATCATTTGTGCAGGTTGTACTAGATAACGTATTTCTCAATAAGCGCCAGAGAATGAAATCTGAATCTGTACTGGTTCAAATATTAATGAATTGAAAAATCTCCAGAAAACTTCACGGAAACATTAATACTTATGTGTTGACGCTTTCTAAACAAGAACTACATCTAAATTAGTTCAAAATTGTTTACGCTTATGACGACACGATCATTTCCAGTGACATACAACTTCCAATAGTGTAACATTGCCAGTGACATAAAACTCATCATCCTGTAAACATTGCCAGCTAAATACAGCTCCCAATCGTGTAACATTGCCAGTAACATACAACTCCCAATATTGTATCATTGCCAGTGACATACAGGTCCTAATCTTGTATCATTGCCAGTGACATACGACTTCAATCGTGTATCATTGCCAGTGAATACATCTCCCAATCGTGTATCATTGCCAGTGAATACATCTCCCAATCTTGTATCATTGCCAGTGACATACAACTCCCAATCCTGTATCATTGCCAGTGAATACATCTCCCAATCCAATGAAAAAAAGAGTTAAAAGAGACCTTAAGCCTGAATGGCTAACGGAAGAAATCACCGTAGCACAACGAAATGGAGATGCATCTCATAAAAAGAAAGACTGGAATAACTATAAATATTGGCGAAATAGAACTAACGTCAGAAAACACCTTCTCTGCATATTTTGCGGTGAAAGCAAAATAACAACAACATTAGCTGCAAAAGTATTTTAATTGTTACCTTATACATATGAATACTTTTCTGTTAATTATGTTAGTTGTTGGTATAATATTGTATATATATTTCACTATCGCTGTCAAGTTTATATGTATTTGCTGTAACCTTATGACCCATTAGAATTATCTGAATAAACACTATAAATCATTTTCAATATGAGGTCCACGGGAATGGAATAAACTTCCTTATGAAATACGGCTTTCAAAATCGTTAAGTTCATTTAAAAAAGTTACTGAAAACACATATTTTGTCCTCACTTGCTATATAATGTCAATAGTATGTATACTATCAGTGTGGGTCTGGTACAGCATCCATGTTTTAACGACACAAAGTCTTAAGAAATCATAACAACTATATAAATTGTGTTGCTCACAAAGAGTATTTGTTGTGTGTGTGATGGGGTCTGAATAGGTCAATACTATTATGCAAACATGAACTAATATAAATACAATAAAACATCAATGTTTGAAGGTTCAGTGGATCAGCTTGTATGTTTATTCTGGGTTAGATAACATTCATTACATACTTTCATGTATATAATACAATAAAAACCTCATGTTTGACGGTTCAGTGGATCAGCTTGTACATCTGCTGGGCTAGATAACATTGATTACATACTTACATATATTTCGGTAAATTGTTTTAAAAGAATTAATTCTTAATTTAAAACACCATTGCATGACAGCTCAGGAGATCAGCTTGTACGTTTCGTCAACTGGGCTTGATTACAAGGAGGTTAATTTATAAAGAAATGTTATAAAACATATACTTAGTTATGCTTCGTTCAAATCTAGTTTTTGGATAGTATGATTGTAAAGTGTTGCTGTCTTAGACTAAATCACACACACACATACTATAGTTAGGACTGGCGGCAGGCTAAATCACACACACACATACTATAGTTAGGACTGGTGGCAGGCTAAATCACACACACACATACTATAGTTAGGACTGGTGGCAGGCTAAACCACACACACACATACTATAGTTAGGACTGGTGGCAGGATAAACCACACAAACACATATTATAGTTAGGACTGGTGGCAGGCTAAATCACACACACACATACTATAGTTAGGACTGGCGGCAGGCTAAATCACACACACACACATACTATAGTTAGGACTGGTGGCAGGCTAAACCACACACACACATACTATAGTTAGGACTGGTGGCAGGCTAAACCACACACACACATACTATAGTTAGGACTGGTGGCAGGATAAACCACACAAACACATACTATAGTTAGGACTGGTGGCAGGCTAAATCACACACACACATACTATAGTTAGGACTGGCGGCAGGCTAAATCACACACACACACATACTATAGTTAGGACTAGCGGCAGGCTAAATCACACACACACATACTATAGTTAGGGCTGGCGGCAGGCTAAATCACACACACACATACTATAGTTAGGACTGGCGGCAGGCTAAATCAATCAAACACATACTATAGTTAGGACTGGTGGCAGGCTAAATCACACACACACATACTATAGTTAGGACTGGCGGCAGGCTAAATCACACACACACATACTATAGTTAGGACTGGCGGCAGGCTAAATCACACACACACATACTATAGTTAGGACTGGCGGCAGGCTAAATCACACACACACATACTATAGTTAGGACTGGCGGCAGGCTAAATCACACACACACATACTATAGTTAGGACTGGCGGCAGGCTAAATCACACACACACATACTATAGTTAGGACTGGCGGCAGGCTAAACCACATACACACATACTATAGTTAGGAATGACGGCAGGCTAAATCACACACACACATACTATAATTAGGACTGGCGGCAGGCTAAATCACACACACACACATACTATAGTTAGGACTGGCGGCAGGCTAAACCACACACACACACATACTATAGTTAGGACTGGCGGCAGGCTAAATCACACACACACATACTATAGTTAGGACTGGTGGCAGGCTAAATCACTCAAACACATACTATAGTTAGGACTGGCGGCAGGCTAAATCACTCAAACACATACTATAGTTAGGACTGGTGGTTTAACAACCACTAAGTAGAATGCAATGGCCCTTTATTATTATTATTATTAGTAGTAGTAGTAGTAGTAGTAGTAGTAGTAGTATAGTAGTAGTAGTAGTAGTAGTAGTAGTAGTAGTAGTAGTAGTATTGCCAGTGACATACAGGTCCCAATCGTGTACCATTGATTAGTGTCGTAATTGAGTCCTGATAAATCTGCTTGCGGATACTGCAGCTGTGACACACGAATGGATGCAAGTTTGCAACGCTGACGCATTTACAGGTTAAGTTACATCATGATTAAACAATATTAGGTGGATTTGGTTAAACATCGTGGTGCACATTTGCTCTATGTGATAACAATAAGTGCGTGTCTATGCAAACGTGTGTGCTATTGGCTGTCTGATATATACATGCGAGATATTCTTTCATTTACGAATTCTTGCACCACTACATGCTATTCATCACATATTTATGTATTTTCCGTAGCAATCTTTTTTCGTTTCTTCTTTTATATTTTGAAGTTTATATATTTGTAAAGCACAAGGAACCCGAAGGTATTGGGGTTCTCCCCAATTAATCTAAGTATACGCTATCTCAGACATGGCTAAAGTTGTTAATCATATTTGCGACAGCGCAGACGTAGGTGGACATAACAATCCATCCCCAGACAATTTCTTTGAGAATTCGATATATTAAGTAGTTAATCACACCAGACTGCAATGGACACACTGTTTATAAAAAGGGGGAAGTCGTTTTATTTTTCCCGTTCTTGTTTTTTTGTTAAGCATACTTATCTCACTTACTGGACACAATTGCCGTGGTCAATCAAATCACGACCTCCCCCAACCCATATCCCCTCGACCCCAAACCCAACTCGGTAACAATTTACTGGTTTCAGAACATCCGATATCGCCAGAGGGTGATAGTTGTGATATGCATGTTATATATGCACGCACGTTATATCTGTCTGTCTGAACGTTATATATGTCTGTCTGAACGTTATATATGTCTGCATGTTATATATGTCTGCATCTTATATAGGAATGCACGTGATATCGTTATATATGTCTGCATCTTATATAGGAATGCACGTTATATATGTCTGCATCTTATATAGGAATGCACGTTATATATGTCTGCATCTTATATAGGAATGCACGTGATATCGTTATATATGTCTGCATCTTATATAGGAATGCACGTTATATATGTCTGCATCTTATATAGGAATACATGTTATATATGTCTGCATGTTATATATGTCTGGATCTTATATATGTATGCATGTTATATATGTTTGCATCTTATATAGGAATGCATGTTATATATGTCTGCACGTTATATATGTCTGTCTGAACGTTATATATGTCTGTCTGAACGTTATATATGTCTGTCTGAACGTTATATATGTCTGTCTGCACGTTATATATGTCTGTCTGCACGTTATATATGTCTGTCTGCACGTTATATATGTCTGTCTGAACGTTATATATGTCTGTCTGCACGTTATATATGTCTGTCTGAACGTTATATATGTCTGTCTGCACGTTATATATGTCTGTCTGAACGTTATATATGTCTTTCTGAACGTTATATATGTCTGCACGTTATATATGACTGTCTGAACGACGTTATATATGTCTGTCTGAACGTTATATATGTCTGTCTGCACGTTATATATGTCTGTCTGAACGTTATATATGTCTTTCTGAACGTTATATATGTCTGCACGTTATATATGTCTGCATCTTATATAGGAATGCAAGTTATATATGTATGGATGTTATATATATGTCTGGATGTTATATATGTCTGTCTGCACGTTATATATGCCTGCATCTTATATATGTCTGAACGTTATATATGTCTGCACGTTACATATGTCTGCACGTTATAAATGTCTGCATCGTATATAGGAATGCATGTCATATATGTATATATGTTAAATATGTATGCGCGTTAATTACGTCAGCACGTTATATATGTCTGCACGTTATACATGTCTGCACGTTATACATGTCTGCACGTTATACATGTCTGTACGTTATACATGTCTGCACGTTATACATGTCTGCACGTTATACATGTCTGCATGTTATACATGTCAGCACGTTATACATGTCTGCACGTTATACGTGTCTGCACGTTATACATGTCTGCACGTTATATATGGCTGCATCTTATATAGGCATGCACGTTATTTATGTCTGCATGTTATACATGTCTGCACGTTATATATGTCTGCATCTTATATAGGCATGCACGTTATTTATGTCTGCATCTTATATATGTCTGTCTGCATGTTATATATGTCTGCATAGTTATATGTGTCTGTCTGCACGTTATATACGTCTAAACGTTATATATGTCTGCATCATTTATAGGAATGCATGTTATATATGTATGCATGTTTTATATGACTGCAAGTTATATATGTCTGCACGTTATATATGTCTGCATGTTATATAAGTATGAGCGGTATATATGTTCGCACGTTATATAAGTATGCACGTTGTATATGTCTGCAGGTTATATAAGTATGAGCGCTATATATGTATGCATGATTTATATTACTACACGTTATATAAGTCTACATGTTATATATGTCTGCATGTTATATATGTCTGCACGTTACATATGTCTGCACGTTATATATGTCTGCACGTTACATATGTCTGCACGTTATATATGTCTGCACGTTATATAAGTATGCACTTTATATATGTCTGCACGTTATATATGTCTGCACGTTATAAATGTCTGCATCGTATATAGGAATGCATGTCATATATGTATCTATGTTAAATATGTATGCACGTTAATTATGTCTGCAAGTTGTACATGTCTGCACGTTATATATGTCTGCATCTTATATAGGAATGCATGTTATAAATGTCTGCATGTTATATATGTCTGCATGTTATATATGTCTGCATAGTTATATATGTCTGTCTGCACGTTATATATGTCTGCACGTTATATATGTCTGAATCTTATATATGGATGCACGTTATGTATGTATGCATGTAATATATGTCTGCATCTTATATAGGAATGCATGTTATATATGTCTGTCTGCATCTTATATATATCTGCACGTTATATATGTCTGAATCTTATATAGGGATGCACGTTATATATGTCTGCATGTTATATATGTCTGTCTGCACGTTATATATGTATGCATGTTATATATGTCTGCATAGTTATCTATGTCTGTCTGCACGTTATATATGTCTGAACGTTATATATGTCTGCATCTTATATAGGAATGCATGTTATAGATAGATAGATAGATAGATATATGTCTGCATGTTATATAAGCATGAGCGCTATATGTCCGCACGTTATATAAGTATGCACGTTGTATATGTCTGCACGTTATATAAGTATGAGCGCTATATATGTATGCATGTTTTGTATGACTGCACGTTATATAAGTCCACATGTTATATACGTCTGAATGTTATATATGTCTACATCTTATATCGGAATGCATGTTATATATGTCTGGATGTTATATATGTCTGGATGTTATATATGTCTGGATGTTATATATGTCTACATCTTATATCGGAATGCATGTTATATATGTCTGGATGTTATATATGTCTGCATGTTATAAATGTCTGCATGTCATATATGTCTGCATGTTATATATGTCTGCATGTTATATATGTCTGCATCTTATATAGGAATGCATGTTATAAATGTCTGAACGTTATATATGTCTGCAAGTTATATATGTCTGCATCTTATATTGGATTGCATGTTATATATGTCTCCATATTATATATGTCTGAAAGTTATATATGTCTGCATCTTATATAGGAATGCACGTGATATCGTTATATATGTCTGCATCTTATATAGGAATGTACGTTATATATGTCTGCATCTTATATAGGAATGCACGTTATATATGTCTGCATCTTATATAGGAATGCACGTGATATCGTTATATATGTCTGCATCTTATATAGGAATGTACGTTATATATGTCTGCATCTTATATAGGAATACATGTTATATATGTCTGCATGTTATATATGTCTCGATCTTATATATGTATGCATGTTATATATGTTTGCATCTTATATAGGAATGCATGTTATATATGTCTGCACGTTATATATGTCTGTCTGAACGTTATATATGTCTGTCTGAACGTTATATATGTCTGTCTGAACGTTATATATGTCTGTCTGCACGTTATATATGTCTGTCTGCACGTTATATATGTCTGTCTGCACGTTATATATGTCTGTCTGAACGTTATATATGTCTGTCTGCACGTTATATATGTCTGTCTGAACGTTATATATGTCTGTCTGCACGTTATATATGTCTGTCTGAACGTTATATATGTCTTTCTGAACGTTATATATGTCTGCACGTTATATATGACTGTCTGAACGACGTTATATATGTCTGTCTGAACGTTATATATGTCTGTCTGCACGTTATATATGTCTGTCTGAACGTTATATATGTCTTTCTGAACGTTATATATGTCTGCACGTTATATATGTCTGCATCTTATATAGGAATGCAAGTTATATATGTATGGATGTTATATATATGTCTGGATGTTATATATGTCTGTCTGCACGTTATATATGTATGCATGTTATATATGTCTGCATAGTTATCTATGTCTGTCTGCACGTTATATATGTCTGAACGTTATATATGTCTGCATCTTATATAGGAATGCATGTTATAGATAGATAGATAGATAGATATATGTCTGCATGTTATATAAGCATGAGCGCTATATGTCCGCACGTTATATAAGTATGCACGTTGTATATGTCTGCACGTTATATAAGTATGAGCGCTATATATGTATGCATGTTTTGTATGACTGCACGTTATATAAGTCTACATGTTATATACGTCTGAATGTTATATATGTCTACATCTTATATCGGAATGCATGTTATATATGTCTGGATGTTATATATGTCTGGATGTTATATATGTCTACATCTTATATCGGAATGCATGTTATATATGTCTGGATGTTATATATGTCTGCATGTTATAAATGTCTGCATGTCATATATGTCTGCATGTTATATATGTCTGCATGTTATATATGTCTGCATCTTATATAGGAATGCATGTTATAAATGTCTGAACGTTATATATGTCTGCAAGTTATATATGTCTGCATCTTATATTGGATTGCATGTTATATATGTCTCCATATAATATATGTCTGAAAGTTATATATGTCTGCATCTTATATAGGAATGCACGTGATATCGTTATATATGTCTGCATCTTATATAGGAATGCACGTTATATATGTCTGCATCTTATATAGGAATGCACGTTATATATGTCTGCATCTTATATAGGAATGCACGTGATATCGTTATATATGTCTGCATCTTATATAGGAATGCACGTTATATATGTCTGCATCTTATATAGGAATACATGTTATATATGTCTGCATGTTATATATGTCTGGATCTTATATATGTATGCATGTTATATATGTTTGCATCTTATATAGGAATGCATGTTATATATGTCTGCACGTTATATATGTCTGTCTGAACGTTATATATGTCTGTCTGAACGTTATATATGTCTGTCTGAACGTTATATATGTCTGTCTGCACGTTATATATGTCTGTCTGCACGTTATATATGTCTGTCTGCACGTTATATATGTCTGTCTGAACGTTATATATGTCTGTCTGCACGTTATATATGTCTGTCTGAACGTTATATATGTCTGTCTGCACGTTATATATGTCTGTCTGAACGTTATATATGTCTTTCTGAACGTTATATATGTCTGCACGTTATATATGACTGTCTGAACGACGTTATATATGTCTGTCTGAACGTTATATATGTCTGTCTGCACGTTATATATGTCTGTCTGAACGTTATATATGTCTTTCTGAACGTTATATATGTCTGCACGTTATATATGTCTGCATCTTATATAGGAATGCAAGTTATATATGTATGGATGTTATATATATGTCTGGATGTTATATATGTCTGGATGCACGTTATATATGCCTGCATCTTATATATGTCTGAACGTTATATATGTCTGCACGTTACATATGTCTGCACGTTATAAATGTCTGCATCGTATATAGGAATGCATGTCATATATGTATATATGTTAAATATGTATGCGCGTTAATTACGTCAGCACGTTATATATGTCTGCACGTTATACATGTCTGCACGTTATACATGTCTGTACGTTATACATGTCTGCACGTTATACATGTCTGCACGTTATACATGTCTGCACGTTATACATACATGTCTGCACGTTATACATGTCTGTACGTTATACATGTCTGCACGTTATACATGTCTGCACGTTATACATGTCTGCATGTTATACATGTCAGCACGTTATACATGTCTGCACGTTATACGTGTCTGCACGTTATACATGTCTGCACGTTATATATGGCTGCATCTTATATAGGCATGCACGTTATTTATGTCTGCATGTTATACATGTCTGCACGTTATATATGTCTGCATCTTATATAGGCATGCACGTTATTTATGTCTGCATCTTATATATGTCTGTCTGCATGTTATATATGTCTGCATAGTTATATGTGTCTGTCTGCACGTTATATACGTCTAAACGTTATATATGTCTGCATCATTTATAGGAATGCATGTTATATATGTATGCATGTTTTATATGACTGCAAGTTATATATGTCTGCACGTTATATATGTCTGCATGTTATATAAGTATGAGCGGTATATATGTTCGCACGTTATATAAGTATGCACGTTGTATATGTCTGCAGGTTATATAAGTATGAGCGCTATATATGTATGCATGATTTATATTACTACACGTTATATAAGTCTACATGTTATATATGTCTGCATGTTATATATGTCTGCACGTTACATATGTCTGCACGTTATATATGTCTGCACGTTACATATGTCTGCACGTTATATATGTCTGCACGTTATATAAGTATGCACTTTATATATGTCTGCACGTTATATATGTCTGCACGTTATAAATGTCTGCATCGTATATAGGAATGCATGTCATATATGTATCTATGTTAAATATGTATGCACGTTAATTATGTCTGCAAGTTGTACATGTCTGCACGTTATATATGTCTGCATCTTATATAGGAATGCATGTTATAAATGTCTGCATGTTATATATGTCTGCATGTTATATATGTCTGCATAGTTATATATGTCTGTCTGCACGTTATATATGTCTGCACGTTATATATGTCTGAATCTTATATATGGATGCACGTTATGTATGTATGCATGTAATATATGTCTGCATCTTATATAGGAATGCATGTTATATATGTCTGTCTGCATCTTATATATATCTGCACGTTATATATGTCTGAATCTTATATAGGGATGCACGTTATATATGTCTGCATGTTATATATGTCTGTCTGCATGTTATATATGTATGCATGTTATATATGTCTGCATAGTTATCTATGTCTGTCTGCACGTTATATATGTCTGAACGTTATATATGTCTGCATCTTATATAGGAATGCATGTTATAGATAGATAGATAGATATATGTCTGCATGTTATATAAGCATGAGCGCTATATGTCCGCACGTTATATAAGTATGCACGTTGTATATGTCTGCGCGTTATATAAGTATGAGCGCTATATATGTATGCATGTTTTATATGACTGCACGTTATATAAGTCTACATGTTATATACGTCTGAATGTTATATATGTCTACATCTTATATCGGAATGCATGTTATATATGTCTGGATGTTATATATGTCTGGATGTTATATATGTCTACATCTTATATCGGAATGCATGTTATATATGTCTGGATGTTATATATTTCTGCATGTTATAAATGTCTGCATGTCATATATGTCTGCATGTTATATATGTCTGCATGTTATATATGTCTGCATCTTATATAGGAATGCATGTTATAAATGTCTGAACGTTATATATGTCTGCAAGTTATATATGTCTGCATCTTATATTGGATTGCATGTTATATATGTCTCCATATTATATATGTCTGAAAGTTATATATGTCTGCATCTTATATAGGAATGCACGTTATATATGTCACCATGTTATATATGTCTGCAAGTTATATATGTCTACATCTTATATCGGAATGCATGTTATATATGTCTGGATGTTATATATGTCTGCATGTTATAAATGTCTGCATGTTATATATGTCTGCATGTTATATATGTCTGTCTGCACGTTATATAAGTATGAGCGCTATATATGCCTGCATCTTATATAGGAATGCATGTCATATTTCTATACATGTTATATTTGTATGCACGTTAATTATGTATGCAGGTTATATATGTATGCATGTTATATATGTCTGCATCTTATATAGGAATGCATGTTATAAATGTCTGAACGTTATATATGTCTGCAAGTTATATATGTCTGCATCTTATATTGGATTGCATGGTATATATGTCTCCATGTTATATATGTCTGAAAGTTATATATGTCTGCATCTTATATAGGAATGCACGTTATATATGTCTGCATGTTATATATGTCTGCAAGTTATATATGTCTGCATCTTATATAGGATTGCATGTTATATATGTCTCCATGTTATATATGTCTGCACGTTATATATGTCTGCATCTTATATAGGAATACATGTTATATATGTCTGCATGTTATATATGTCTCCATGTTATATATGTCTGCACGTTATATATGTCTGCATCTTATATAGGATTGCATGTTATATATGTCTACATGTTATATATGTCTGAACGTTATATATGTCTGCATCTTATATAGGAATGCACGTTATATATGTCTGCATGTTATATAGGAATGCATGTTATATTTGTCATACTGCAAAGAAAATTCTCAGGATTTCATTGGTCAATGCGCCGTAGACATGAGCCCATGTCTACGTCTCGCGACGTGAACATAGGACGAATTCCCCATAGGTACCCCATTACTCCAATACACAAAAACAAAATGGCGACGATAACGTTGCCGATTCGTTTTGGAAACCGCCGATTGTTTCCTTCCTATCGCTTTTCTGCGCTTTCCACTGTGTGTAAAAGTCTAAAATAATCGTAAGTGTATTGTTTTTGGCAATTTTACACATAAAAAACATTAACATAGTCATAAAATACGTTTATTTTATTAAAAGATCCGCCAAATTTAACGACGTTAGAGCGATGACGTCACGAAAATAAACAACGTCTAGTTAGAGGCACGTTACGGGGAAATTGGCGCAATAAAATGAAATCGTGTTTTTGGCTGGGTTTTTTCTTAAATAAATGGTTACAACTTTGAAGTATGACAAATTCGTTATAAGGATTCTTGACAGGGAACATGGGCTCACATTCCCTACCTGGAAAGTATATTCCCCCTCGCCTAACGGCTCGGGTGAATATAATTTCCAGCCAGGGAATGTGAGCCCATGTCCCCTGTCAAGAATCCTAATAACTAATAATATCTGCATGTTATATATGTCTGCATGTTATATATGTCTGAACGTTATATCTGTCTGCATCTTATATAGGAATGCATGTTATATATGTCTGCATCTTATATATGTCTGTCTGCACGTTATATATGTTTGTCTGCACGTTATATGTGTCTGCACGTTAAATAAATATGCAAGTAATATATGTCTGCACGTTTTATATATGTCAGCATCTTATATAGGAATGTATGTTATATATGCCTGCTCGTTATATATGTCTGTCTGCATGTAATATATGTCTGCACGTTCTAAATGTCTGCATCTTATATAGGAATGCATGTCATATGTGTATACATGTTATATGTGTATGCACGTTATATATGTATGCATGTTATATATGTCTGCACGTTATATATGTCTACCATTTATATATGTCTACACGCTATATATGGCTACACACTATATATGTCTGTTATATATGTCTACACGTTATTTATGTCTACCATTTATATATGTCTACACGCTATATATGGCTACGCACTATATATGTCTGTTATATATGTCTACATGTTATATAAGTATGTCTACATGTTATATATGTCTGTCTACATGTTACATATGTCTGCATGTTATATATGTATGTATGGATGTTATATATGTCTACAACACGAAGTATAACCACTGTAACATCACATGATACAAGCATGACAATGTGTCACTTGCAATAGTTTTGGTTTTCGAATGTTATTTTGGATTAACTTTTCATTCAACGCTGGATTGTTTTATGCTGACGGTAACTGTTGATTTATGAAGAGTTGTGTCCACCAAAAGTTGCATTCCAAATGTCAAAGACCGTACGCCATAACCATACTCTCACCGCTGCGGGTTCCAATCCCACTGGAAGCTTGACTTGTAAGTGACGTAAAACACCATACAAACAAACAAATCATAACCATACGCCGTAACCATACTTTCCAACACCGGCTTCTCGACAGGTGGTCGCCCAGTCCGCGTAATGCACATTAACACCATAGTGAATGATTTTTTCATGAAGTCGTAATTATTATCCGGGGAATTAGTATAAGGCGTTACAAGTAAGCAATAACAACTATCGGGTGCCATGTAATGTAAGACTGCACTAGACGACACTTATACGGGTGCCATGTAATGTAAGACTACACTAGACCACACTTATACGGGTGCCATGTAATGTAAGACTGCACTAGACGACACTTATACGGGTGCCATGTAATGTAAGACTACACTAGACCACACTTATACGGGTGCCATGTAATGTAAGAATACACTAGACCACACTTATACGGGTGCCATGTATTGTAAGACTACATTAGACCACACTTACACGGGTGCCATGTAATGTAAGACTACACTATACCACACTTTTACGGGTGCCATGTAATGTAAGACTACACTAGTCCACACCTATACGGGTGCCATGTAATGTAAGACTACACTAGTCCACACCTATACGGGTGCCATGTAATGTAAGACTACACTAGACCACACTTATACGGGTGCCATGTAATGTAAGACTACACCAGACGACACTTATACGGGTGCCATGTAATGTAAGACTACACCAGACGACACTTATACGGGTGCCATATAATGTAAGACTACACTAGACCACACTTATTATACGGTGCCATGTAATGTAAGACTACACTAGACCACACTTATACGGGTGCCATGTAATGTAAGACTACACTAGACGACACCTATACGGGTGCCATGTAATGTAAGACTATACTAGACCACACTTATGCGGGTGCCATGTAATGTAATACTACACTAGACGACACTTATACGGGTGCCATGTAATGTAAGACTACATTAGACGACACTTATACGGGTGCCATGTAATGTAAGACTACACTAGACCACACTTATAAGTACCCCGATTTTAAATGCTACTGAAACAATTTTTTCATCATAAGTTGCTCAAATTTTGAAGACGGTTTATAAAGAGTGACCGTATAATTCGATTATCAATTTGATTATTTATTTGATTATTTATTTGATTATTTATTTGAAGTTTTATTTGATGAATCTGTTTAACATATATGTTGATGAGAATTCATACGATTTGTTGTCAAAATGGTACATTCCATTCGAAATTGGGCAAGTATTACCTACTTAACATCTACTATCTATACTGCTTCGCTGACATACTATACTGCATCACAGCCATACTATACTGCTTCACAGCCATACTATAATGCTTCACAGCCATACTATACTGCATCACAGCCATACTATACTGCTTCACAGCCATACTATAATGCTTCGCTGCCATACTATACTGCTTCTCCGCCATACTTTACTACTTCGCTGCCATACTATTATACTGCTACGCTGCCATACTATACTGCTTCGCTGCCATATTATACTGCTTCACAGCCATACTATACTGCTTCACAGCCATACTATACTGCTTCACAGCCATACTATACTGCTTCGCTGCCATACTATACTGCTTCTCTGCCATACTATACTGCTTCGCAGCCATATTATACCGCTTCGCTGCCATACTATACTGCTTCTCTGCCATACTATACTGCTTCACTGCCATACTATACTGCTTCGCTACCATACTATTATACTGCTTCGCTGCCATACTATACTGCTTCGCTGCCATACTATACTGATTCGCTGCCATACTATACTGCTTCACTGCCATACTATACTGCTTCGCTGTGAAGCAGTATAGTATTGCAGAGAAGCAGTATAGTATGGCAGCGAAGCAGTATAATAGTATTGCAGCGAAGCAGTATAGTATGGCAGCGAAGCAGCGAAGCAGTATAGTATGCAAAACTGCTTCTCTGCCATACTATACTGCTTCTCTTCCATACTATACTGCTTCGCTGCCATACTGCTTCGCTGCCATACTATACTGCTTCTCTTCCATACTATACTGCTTCGCTGCCATACTATACTGCTTCTCTGCCATACTATACTGCTTCTCTTCCATACTATACTGCTTCGCTGCCATACTGCTTCGCTGCCATACTATACTGCTTCTATGCAATACTATACTGCTTCACAGCCATACTATACTGCTTCACAGCCATACTATACTGCTTCGCTGCCATACTATACTGCTTCGCTGCCATACTATACTGATTCGCTGCCATACTATACTGATTCGCTGACATACTATACTGCTTCTTCGCCATACTATATTGCTTCTCTGCCTACTATACTGCTTCGCTGCCATACTATTATACTGCTTCGCGGCCATACTATACTGCTTCACAGCCATACTATACTGTTTCGCTGCCATACAATACTACTTCGCTGCCATGCTATTATACTGCTTCGCTGCCATGCTATTATACTGCTTCACAGCCATACTATACTGCTCCTCTGCCATAATATACTGCTTCGCTGCCATACTATACTGCTTCACAGCCATACTATACTGCTTCACAGCCATACTATACTGCTTCGCTGCCATACTATACTGTTTCGCTGCCATACTATTATACTGCTTCACAGCCATACTATACTGCTCCTCTGCCATACTATACTGCTTCACAGCCATACTATACTGCTTCGCTGCCATACTATACTGCTTCTCTGCCATACTATACTTCGCTGCCATACTTCACAGCCATACTATACTTCACTGCCTTACTATACTGCTTCGCTGCCATACTATACTGCTTCACAGCCATACTATACTGTTTCGCTGCCATACTATACTGTTTCGCTGCCATACTATTATACTGCTTCACAGCCATACTATACTGCTCCTCTGCCATACTATACTGCTTCACACCCATACTATACTGCTTCACAGCCATACTATACTGCTTCGCTGCCATACTATACTGCTTCGCTGCCATACTATACTGATTCGCTGCCATACTATACTGATTCGCTGCCATACTATACTGCTTCGCTGCCATATTATACTGCTCCTCTGCCATACTATACTGCTTCGCTGCCATACTATTATACTGCTTCGCTGCCATTCTATACTGCTTCTCCGCCATACTATACTGCTTCGCTGCCATACTATACTGCTTCGCTGCCATACTATACTGATTCGCTGCCATACTATACTGATTCGCTGCCATACTATACTGCTTCTTCGCCGTACTATATTGCTTCGCTGCCTACTATACTGCTTCGCTGCCATACTATTATACTGCTTCGCTGCCGTACTTTACTGCTTCGCTGCCTTACTATACTGCTTCGCTGCCATACTATACTGATTCGCTGCCATACTATACTGATTCGCTGCCATACTATACTGCTTCTTCGCCATTATATATTGCTTCGCTGCCATACTATTATACTGATTCGCTGCCATACTATACTGCTTCGCGGCCATACTATACTGCTTCACAGCCATACTATACTGTTTCGCTGCCATACTATACTACTTCGCTGCCATGCTAGTATAGTGCTTCGCTGTCATACTATACTGCTCCTCTGCCATACTATACTGCTTCGCTGCCATACTATACTGCTTCGCTGCCATACTATTATACTGCTTCGCTGCCATTCTATACTGCTTCGCTGCCATACTATACTGATTCGCAGCCATACTATACTGCTTCGCTGCCATACTATACTGCTTCGCAGCCATACTATACAGCTTCGCTGCCATACTATACTGCTTCGCAGCCAAACTATACTGCTTCGCTGCCATACTATTATACTGCTTCGCTGCCATTCTATACTGCTTCGCTGCCATACTTTACTGCTTCTTCGCCATACTATTCTGCTTCGCTGCCATGCTATACTGCTTCGCTGCCATGATATACTGCTTCACAGCCATACTATACTGCTTCGCTGCCATACTATTATACTGCTTCGCTGTCATACTATACTGCTTCTCTGCCATACTATACTGCTTCCCAACCATATTATTCTGCTTCGCTGCCATGCTATACTGCTTCGCTGCCATGCTATACTGCGTCACAGCCATACTATACTGCTTCGCTGCCATACTATTATACTGCTTCGCTGCCATACTATACTCTTCTCTGCCATACTATACTGCTTCGCTGCCATACTATACTGCTTCTTCGCCATACTATTTTGCTTCTCAGCCGTACTATACTGCTTCACAGCCATATTATTCTGCTTCGCTGCCATGCTATACTGCTTCGCTGCTATACTATACTGCTTCGCTACCATACTATACTGCTTCACAGCCATACTATACTGCTTCGCTGCCATACTTTACTGCTTCGCTGCCATACTATTCTGCTTCGCTGCCATGCTATACTGCTTCACAGCCATACTATACTGCTTCGCTGCCATACTATTATACTGCTTCGCTGCCATGCTATACTGCTTCACAGCCATACTATACTGCTTCGCTGCCATACTATTATACTGCTTCGCTGCCATACTATACTGCTTCAGAGCCATACTATACTGCTTCACAGCCATATTATTCTGCTTCGCTGCCATGCTATACTGCTTCGCTGCCATGCTATACTGCTTCGCTGCCATACTATTATACTGCTTCGCTGCCATACTATACTGCTTCGCTACCATACTATACTGCTTCACAGTCATACTATACTGCTTCGCTGCCATACTTTACTGCTCCGCTGCCATACTATACTGCTTCGCTGCCTTACTATACTGCTTCGCTGCCATGCTATACTGCTTTACAGCCATACTATACTGCTTCGCTGCCATACTATTATACTGCTTCGCTGCCATACTATACTCTTCTCTGCCATACTATACTGCTTCGCTGCCATACTATACTGCTTCTCAGCCATACTATACTGCTTCACAGCCATATTATTCTGCTTCGCTGTGTCACAGGATGACCTTAGTGGTTGGGCTAACTCAGGAAAGAATCAATGACGGTGAATGCATTTACATAAGTTTAATGCAACCTTTAAAATATGTTTAATATATATACAATTATCTAAAAAAACAAGCGAATACACAAATGAACTATGAAAAGAATGTTCTCCTGAACGTTTAAGACGTCCTTAGTATTGTTATAAATACTGAATGTCTAAGACACTAAAGTGTTGTTAACGCTATAACAATGTTGATCTAGCGCGATAACTGTGATGCGCGAGAGCTCATGAAGATGATGATGCGCGAATTCAATGGATGATTGTCATCAAATGCCTTCTGTAAGGGTTGATGACGCAATGCAATGATAGTTAATCTCCACGGAGATTGTGAATGATATTCCTCCAGTGAGGACTGGTAACGGGCCCACCTTGTGTCCCGGGGGTTGTCGTTAGTAAAACCTGGCTGCGCAGGTACGGGGACCGTCTCCACCGCTTGTAACGTTAGTCGTGGAAGCTTAGCTCCACTCCTGGATATCCAAACCTAGATGGCTTACTCCAACCCTGGATGGCTTATATCCTGGATGGCTTAGGCTGTAATTATACATACGTTTTAGATGTCGGTTGACAAACATAACAATCTTGCATAATTATCATTACCCAAACAAATCATTATTCAATCAATATATGTACAAATGATGAGTAGCAATGTATACATATTTTACAACGCCATGTATACGCTATGTACGTCGCTGTTAATCAATGCCCCTAATACATGTAATATAAACATGATCAAATTACTCATATATTACACTCACTGAGTTATGCATGCACGCATGTCAACTAATGACCACATTACACAACGCTATGCATACGCGTCGAACATTTATTCTTGTCACTCATATCATTGTTAATTAATGTTAACAATCGTGTATTACAATCACTGAGTTATACGCCAACGTTAACTAATGCACCTATTATCCACTGTTATCAAATTAATATTGTTTTACAATTAATGATCAATTACAATAATTACATCTAATAAAGTAACTTCAAAATCATATGCTAGTCTAAAGTTATGTTTGAGAAACATCAATGCTAACCGGATGTCGTAACCGCCAAACAAGATGGCGCCGCCCACTGAATACAACTATACGATAAAAGTTTAATAAAACTACTAACCACATGTTGCCTGTGAAATTTGCCGTCCAATCTCTGTTCCAACAAAGTACTATCGATGATCCCGGCGATAGCTAGAAGACAATGGGTTTTATAGCAAACATTACGCCCAAATCATTATTTGCCCCGTTCAGTCCGTGACAAACGTGGCTAAATCTACAGTATTGAATCTACACGCGAGGCCCTTATACAATTTTGCCGTTTAAGGAGAATATACCTATACGTTTACATGCATTAGCACAAAACTAAACTTATGACACGGCCTCTCTGGCGGCCACTTAAAATGTGCACGCTTTTACGTGTTACATGAATAGATCATGAATATTGTGAAATTGTTTCAACTCGAACAATAGATTTTGGGTGTAACCGATAACAAGAGCAATATACGACCAGTACGCTCTACCCGTGACATTTTGTGACAACATCTCCCCACTTAAAGAAAGTGCTACACTTTTAAAATTCAACAAAATGATAATTAATATTTACACGTTAAGAAACTATTAATTCTTCTGAGCAAACGAGCGACAAAACGTACAAGCTGATCGCTCAATCGCTTGAGTATGTTAACTATTACCACTGCAGTTATAACCTAACTATAACATGTAATTACAAATTTAACACGGTTCTACAATTGTACACTACCCTGTCGTAACATATACTACTATTGTACAATACACTGCAATACACTATTGTATTAAACCGGTCATTATGTGCGGCGACTTAAATAGTCTGCCCCAATATTGTCCTTTCCTCGGATCGCTTTAATTTTCATCCGGTAAGGCTGCAGAGTCAGTGCCCACCTCATTAACCTACTGTTAGCTACCTTAGCTTTATTCATATAAGCTAACGGTTGGTGGTCAGTCTCCAAGACAAATTCCTTACCAAAAACATATCGGTGGAATTTACTGACACCCCACACTACTGCAAGACACTCCCTTTCGATAACAGAGTAGTTACATTCCCGGGGTAATAGTTTCCGACTTGCGTAAGCCACGGGGAGACTACACCCATCTTGCTCTTGCAGTAGGACTGCACCCACCCCGATATCGGAGGCATCCGTTCTGAGGATAAACTCCTGGTCAAGTTCAGGTAATTTTAGTATTGGGGTTTTGACCAGACTCCCCTTTAAAGAGACAAAAGCTCGCTCCTGGCTTTCCCCCCAAGTTATCCTATTGGGTTGACCTTTCTTTGTCAAGTCTGACAAAGGTGCAGCTATAGCCGAAAAGTTTGGAATAAACTTCCTGTAAAAACCCGCTAACCCTAAAAATGACCTAACTTGTTTCTTTGTCTCGGGTCTTGGTGCTTCCTGAATTGCCTTAACCTTGTCGGGGTTGGGTTTCAATTTCTGGTCCCTCCCGACAACATGACCCAGACACTCTATATCTGCGTAACCCATGTGACACTTGCTAGGTTTTGCAGTCAGTTTAAACCGGCGTAGCCGTTCCAACAGATTACGTAGAGCCTTAATATGGTCTTCAAATGTTGTTGTAAACACCAGGATGTCATCTACAAAACTGTCTGTGTTGGACAAATCCTTCAGGACTTTCCTCATTAACCTACAGAATGTTGCTGGGGCGTTTACGAGACCAAAGGGCATGACCTTGAACTTAAAAAGTCCTTGCGAAGTTTCGAAGGAGGTCATCTCTTTAGCTCGGTCTGAAAGTGGGACTTGCCAATAACCTTTACTGAGGTCTAACTTGGAGAAATACGAATATCCCGCAAGTTTAGAGAATACCTCCTCAATATTAGGCATTGGCTCTGCATCAAAGATGGTACGTTTATTGAGCTGCCTAAAATCGATACAGAATCGAATTGACCCATCTTTCTTCTTAATAAGTACGACTGGGGATGAAAATGGGGCGTTTGAAGGTTCGATGACACCCAATTTCAACATGTCTTTCACCTCCTCATCAACAATTGATCGGGAGTGAAATGAAATGGGATAACCCTTAATTCTTATTGGTTCCCCTGATGTGAGTACAATATCATGTTGCACTCCATCTGTCTGCCCCGGGTTTTCGGACAAGACATCACTGAACTCCGAGAGTAAACTACCCATCTCCCGTTGCTGCTCTACACTAAGCATGCCCGATATGTCTACATCGGCTGCTCTCTCCCTACCTACACTAGTGGGAAAATACATGGGACTAGTGTCCTCACTACTGTCTTCCTCACTATCCTCAATAACTGCAACATTAACTACGGTTAACACCCCTTGTTGCACATTATCGGTCCTACTTATATACTCTTTCAGCATATTCGCATGAAAGGTCTTTAACTTTCCGTTTATCTCGATACGGTAATCCATAGTGTTCACTATCCCTCTAACGTAAAACGGACCTTTCCATTGTAATAACAACTTGTTATTGTCGGTCGGGAGTAACAGTAACACCTGGTCATCTATCTTAAACTTCCTAGCTCTAGCTTTCTGGTCATAGTACCGTTTATACTTGGTACTTGCCTTAACTAACTGACTTTGAGCTATCTTACAAGTCTCCTCTAGTTTCTCCTTCAGATCTAAAACATACTGATATGTAGTCTTAACCTCATCACTATCTACTTCACCTGCCCACATCTCTCTAAGAATCCTCATGGGACCTCTAACTGACCTACCGTACAATAACTCAAACGGAGAGAATCCTAAACTCTCTTGTGGTACCTCTCTAAATGCAAACAATAAAGCATTGAGATACTTGTCCCAATCTTTGGGTCTCTCGGTACACATACGCCGTAACATTTGCTTTAACGTCCCGTTAAATCGTTCAACTAACCCGTTACACATAGGGTGATATGGTGTTGTCATGATTTGACGCAAAGACAATAACCTGCTTACTTCAGCCATAAGTTCTGACGTAAACTGTGACCCACAATCAGTCAGCATTTCCTCTGGTACACCTAGCCTACTGAACATATCAACTAATGCCTCAGCTACTCTCTCAGTTTCAATTGAGGGCAATGCTACTGCCTCCGGATACCTAGTTGCATAGTCTACCATGGTTAAAATGTACCTATTTTTCCTATCCGACACTGGAAAAATTGGTCCAACTATGTCTACGGCTACCCGCTTAAATGGTGTATCTATCAGTGGCATCTGACCTAAATGTACTTTGGTCACTCGACCTTTTGGTACTGTCCTTTGGCATACATCGCAGGACCTACAATACCTAGTTACATCTCCACTAACGCCTGGCCAATAAAATTCTGCCAATACTCTATCTGACGTTTTCTTTACGCCTAAATGACCTCCCATAATCGACTCATGAGCTACCTTAAGCACTGTCGTTCTATACTGGGTAGGTACCACTAATTGGTGAAACTGTCTACTACCACTATCTTCAAATTCTCTGTACAATAACCTATTCTTATGTACAAACTTACAACTACCGGACCCTTTACACTTCTTCACTACACCATCCTTGGCCTTCACCTTACAAGGACCTAATGACTCGTCTTGAGTTTGTGCTTCTATAAACTCCGCTTTAGATATGTCACCTACGGCTGCAGGAACCTTTAATTTTCTATAAGCCTGAGCTTGCTTCTGAACCTGCGCTCTAGTCTCTACGGCATTACTTATGCTACTTCTAAAATCGGACATTACCGGAAGTGCTGAACCATCTATGTTCCCTATCGTTAAATCATACATCGGGTCATCCATACATAGTGCCTCTGTAGTCCCTTTAAAGAAAGGCGTATCTACATCTATTCTCGCTATTGGCACGTGCTCTACCGACTTATTTAGCAACATACACGGTGACTGTTTACCTACCAACTGGTCATCCGTAACTAAACTACGCCTAACTACCACACCTGTACAACCTGTATCCCTCATTACAATTACGTCCGTGCCATTCACTCTACCATCTGCCGTTGGAAGATTTGCATACGGAAAGAGACATGTTCCGATCTTCGTCATTACACCATCCGCTTTAACACAACAGCTACTACTCTCGGTTTTAATAACCGGACTATTACTACCTCTGCCTCTACCTCTACCACGGTTTTGACCACCTCTACCTCTACCGAAATTCCATGGGTTGTTAAAACCTTGGTTCTGACTCCCTACATTGTTGTCCACTCTACTATTTTCACTAAAATTGTCTACGACAGCGGACACTTTCACCGCTTTCCTACACTCATGTGAAGCATGATTCCCATTACAGTGACGACAACGAATAAAAGGTCTACCTATGTTACCACTATTGCTACCTCCTCTAGCACCCATCGAACTACCACCACCTCTATAGTTTCCACTCTGGCCTTTCTGTTTATGATCGTCCCCTTGCCTATCTCTAAAAGTTCTGTCTTTCGACACTACATTATGAGCTCCACCTCTAGCCTCGGCAAACTGATCTGCTTGAGTTGCCATTTCATCTACACTAGTTAGTTTTCTTTCTTTCAGAAATAAGAACAGATCTCTACTACAAACATTGAATAGCTGGTCCCGCAACAAGAAATCTATGAGGCCCTGATAAGTCTGCGCTACCTTCCCTAACTCTAACCACCTATCTAAGTAATTTCT
>JAWPHD010020500.1:0-31572 GCA_037043455.1 Cyrtodaria siliqua | reverse complement strand
ATAGCTAAAACATTCATAAGTACACAACCTTAGAAATATGCCAATAAAGTAAACATTCATAAGTACCCACCATAAGAAATATGACAACATATAGTCAAACATTCATAAGTAACACACTAAGAATAATCACAATATAGTAAACATTCATAAGTACCCCACCTAAGAATATGCCAATATAGTAAACATACATAAGTAACCCACCTAAGAAAATATACCAAATATAGTAAACATTCTTAAGTTCCCACCTAAGAAATATGCCAGCTATAGTAAACTTTCATAAGTAACCACCTAAGAATATGCCAAATATAGTAAACATTCATAATTACGCACCTAAAGAATAATGCCAATATAGTAAACATTCATAAGTACCCACATAAGAATTATGCCAATATAATTCATTAAGTACCCCACCCTGAGAAATATGCCAATATATAGTAAACATTCATAAGTACGCCACCTAAGAAATATGCCAGTATAGTACACATTCGTAAGTACCCACATAAGAATATGCCAAGTATAGTAAATATTCATAAGTACCTCACACCTAAGAAATATGACAATATAGTAAACATTCATAAGTACAAAACTAAGAAATATGCCAATATTGTAAACATTCATAAGTACCCCACCTGAGAAAATGCCAATATATTTAACATTCATAAGTACCCTGCCTAAGAATATGCCAGTATAGTAAACATTCATATAGTAACCCACCTAAGAATATGCCCAGTATAGTAAATATTCAAAAGAGACACAATGCCAATATAATAAACATTCATAAAGTACCCACCTGAGAATATGACAACTATAGTAAACATTCATAAGTACCCACCTAAGATTCTATGCCAAATATAGTAAATATTCATGAAGTACCCACCTAAGAATATGCCACAAGTAGTAAACATTAATAAGTACCCACCTAAGAAATATGCCAATATAGTAAACATTCATAAGTACACAACCTAAGAACTATGCCAATAAAAGTAAACATTCATAAGTACCACACCTAAGAATATGACAATATATGTCAAACATTCATATGTACACACCTAAGTGTATCACAATATAGTAAAACATTCATAAGTACCCACCTAAGAAATATGCCAATATAGTAAACATACATAAGTACCCCACCTAAGAAATATACCAATATAGTAAACATTCTTAAGTTCCCACCTAAGAATATGCCAAGTATAGTAAACATTCATAAGTGCCCACACTGAGAATGTGACATTATAGTAAACATTCATAAAGTACCCCACCTAAGAATATGACAACATAGTAAACATTCATAAGTACCCACCTGAGAAATTATATCAAATATAGTAACACATTCATTAAGTACCCACCTAAGAATAAGACAAAACATATAGTAAACATTCATAAGTATCCAACCCTGAGAATATTCCCAATTATAGTAAACATTCATAAGTACCCCACCTAAGAATAATGCCCAATATAGTAAACATTCATAAAGTACCCAACCTAAGAATATGCCAATATAGTAAACATTCATAAGTACACACCTGAGAAATATGCCAATATAGTAAACATTCAATAAGTACCCACCTATAGAATAGCGCCAATATAGTAAACATCATAATTACAGCACCTAAGAATTAATGCCCAATATAGTAAATATTAATAAAGTACCCACTCTGAGAACTATGCCAATAAAGTAAACATTCATAAGTACCCACCTAAGAAATATGCCAGTATAGTAAACGTTCATAAGTAACCCACATAAGAATATTGCCAAGCTATAGTAAAATATTCATAGGTACCCACCTAAGAATTTGACAATTATAGTAAACATTCATAAGTATCCCCACCTAGAGAATAATCATCAATATATTAAACATTCATAAGTACCCACCTAAGAAATATGACAACATAGTAAACATTCATAAGCACCCACCTTAGAACTATGCAAATATAGTAAATATTAATAAGTACCACACTGAGAATATGCCAAATATAGTAAACATTCATAAGTACCCCACCTAAGAATATGCCAGTATAGTAAACATTCATAAAGTACCCCACATAAGAATATGCAAGTATATTAACATATTCATAGGTAACCACACTAAGAATATTGCAAATATAGTAAACATCAAAGTACCGATTCATAAGTCTCGACCTGCAGAATATATCAATATATTTAAACATTCATAAGTACCCACATAAGAATATGACAACAAAGTAAAACATTCATAAGCACCCCACCTAAGAATATATCAATTATAGTAAACATTCATAAGTACCACCACCTAAGAATAAGACAAACTATAGTAAATATTCATAAGTACCCACCTGAGAACTATGCCAAATATAGTAAACATTCGTAAGCTACCCACACTCACGAAATATGCCAACATAGTAAACATTCATAAGTACACACCTAAGAATATGCCAATATTGTAAACATTTATAAGTACCCCACCTGAGAAATATGCCAATATAGTAAACATTCATAAGTACCCACACCTAAGAATTATGCCCAGCATATAGTAAACATTCATAAGCTACACCACCACCCTAAGAATATGCCTAGCTATAGTAAATATTCATAAGAGACAATTGCCAATATAATAAACATTCATAAGCTACCCCACCTCTGACGAATATGACAAATATAGTTAAACATTCATAAGTACCCACCTAAGATTTTTGCCAATATAGTTAAATATTCATAAATACCCACCTAAGAATATGCCCACGTAGTAACCATTCATACATAACCTTACCCACCTAAGAACTATGCCAACTATACTAGTAAAATATTCATAATGTACCCATCTAAGAAATATGCCAATGTAGTAAACATTCATAAGAACCCACCTAAGAACATGTGACAATATATAGTAAACATTCATAAGTACGCACCTAAGTATATGTCAATATAGTAAACATTCATAAGTACCAAACTTAAGACAATGCCAATATAATAAACATTCATAAGTACCCACCTGAGCATATGACAATATAGTAAACATTAATAAGTACCCACCTAAGAATATGCCAACATAGTAAACATTCATAAGTACCCACCTAAGAATACTATGCCAAATATAGTAAACATTCATAAGTACCCCACCTAAGAATATGCCAATTATAGTAAACAGTCATAAGTACCCACCTAAGAATATAGCCCAACTATAGTAAACAGTCATAAGCTACCCACCTAACGAAAATTACCAAATATAGTAAACATTCATAAGTACACACACTTAGAATATGCCAATAATATAGTAAACATTCATAAGTGCACCACAAGAAGAAATATGCCAAACTATAAGTAACTATTCATAAGTAACTCCACCTAAGAAATATAGCCAGTATATAGTAAACATCATAAGTACCAACATAAATATGCCTCAAAGTACAAGTAACCAATTCAAACAGACTCCCCCACCACAACATATGACAACTATTAACCAACAACACTAAGTACCAACTCCCCATACCCTACCCCCAACTACCATCCCAACCACATCCAAACCCAACCCCCAACACCAACCCACCCAAACCCCCCAACCCAACACCACCACCTAACAACAACCCAACAACAACCACCACCACCACCAACAACCCAACCAAAACCAACCCCCAAACCCACAAACCCAACCCCCACCACACCCAACAACAGCAACAACCACCAACACCTACCCCCCCAAACACAACCACACCAAACACCAACCCAACCTCCACAACAAAAACCAACACACCCAAAAACCAAACCAAACAACACAACAACCCCACCCAAATAACAATCCAACACAACTCCCCCCCCACCACACACCCCAAAACACACCAACCCCCCAACAAAACACCAAAACCACAACCCCACACCCCCTAACAAACCACCCACAACACACCCCCCCCCCCCAACCCCCAACCCAACCAACCCCACCCCACCCCCCAACCCCAACAACACCCCCCCCCCCACCCCCACCCCCCCCCCCACACCACCCAACCCCAACCCCACCCCCCAACCAAACACCACCCACACACCACCCCCACCACCCCCAAACCCCCACCCCCCCCCACACCCCCACACCCCACCCAACACCCCACAAAACCCCCCCCAACCCAAAACCCCCACACCCCCCCACCCCAACACAACCAAACCCACACCCCCCCACCCCCCACACCCACACCCCCCCCCCACCCCCCCACCACCCCCCCCACCCACCCCCCCCCCCCCCCACCCCCCCCCACCCCCCCCACCCCCACCACCACCCACCCCCCCACAACCCCCACCCCACAAAAACCCACCAACCCCCCCCCACCCCAACACACCCCACCACCCCAACCAACACCCCCCCCACCAACACACAAACACCCCCACCCCCAACCCCCCACACCCCCCCCACCCCACCCCCACCAACACCCCCCCCCCCCACAACCCCACCCACAACACCAACCACCCCCAACACACACCCACCCCAACCCCACCCCCCCCCCACCCCACCCCAACCCCCCCACCCCCCACCCCCCACCCCCCCACCCCCACCCACCCCCACCCACCCCCCCCCCCCACCCCCCCCACACCCAACCACCCCCACCCCCAAACCCCCCCCACCCCCCCCCACACCCCCCCCCCCCCCCCCCCCCACCCCCCCCCCCCACCCCCACCCACCCAACCCCAACCCCCAACCCCACCCCCCCCCCCACCCCCCCCCCCCCCACCACCCCCACCACACCCCACACCCCCACACCACACCACCCCCCCACCCCCCCCCCCCCAACCCCCCCCCCCCACCCACCAACCCACACCCCCCCACAACACCCACCCCACCCCACCACCCCACCCACCACCCCACCCACACCCCCACCCACCACCCACACCCCCCCACACACCCCCCCACCCCCCCCCCCACACACCCCCCCCCCCCCCCACACCCCACCCACCACCCCCCACCCCCCCCCACCCACCCACCACCCCCCACACCCACCCCCCCCCCCCCCCCACCCACCCACCCCCCCCAACCACCAACCCACCCCCCCCACCACCCACCACACCCCCCCCCCACCCCACAACCCACCCCCCCCCCCACCCCCACCAACCCCCCACACCCCCCCCCACCCCCCCCAACACCCCACAACCCCCCCCACCCCACCCCCCACAACACCCCCCCACCCCCCCCCACCCCCCCCACACCCCCCCCCAAACCCCCCCACCCCCCCCCACCACCAAAACCCCCCCCCACCAACCCCCCACCACCACCCCCCCCCCAACACACCCCCACAACCCAACCCCACCCCCCCCACCCCCCAACACCCCCCCACCAACCCCACACCAACCCACCACCCCCCCACCACAACCCCCCACCCACCACCACACCCCCCCACCCCACAACCCCCCACCCACCACCCCCCAACCCCCCACACACCCACCCCACCCCCCCCCCACACACCCCACCCCAACACCACCCCACCCCCCCCCAACCCCCACAACCCCCCCCCACCACCACCCACACCCCACACCACCACCACCCACACCCACCCCCCAACACCCCCCCCCACCACAACCCACACCACCCACCCACCCACCACACACCCCACCCCAACCAACACCAACAACAACCACCCCCCCCCAACCCACCCCCACCCCAAACACCCCCCCAACACCCCCCCACCAACCAAACCACCCCACCCAACCACCCCCACCCCACCCCACCACCCCCACCAAACCCCCACCCCCACCACCACCACCCCCCCCCCCACACCCACCCACCCCCCACCCCACCCACAAACCCCCACCCCCACCCACCCCCCACCCCAAACCACCCCCCCCACAACCACAAACCACCCCACCCCCACCCCCACCCCCCCCCCCCCCCAACCCACACACCCACCACCCCCACACCCCCCACCCCCCCACCACCAACCCCCACCACACCCCACCCCCACCCCACCACCCCCCACCCACCCCACCCACCACCCCACCCCAACCACCCACCCAACACCCACCCCCACCCACCCCCCCCACCACCCACCACCACCACCACCACACCCCAACCCACCCCCCCACCACCCCCCCCCAACACACCCCCACCACCAACCCCCCCCCCCCCACACCCCCACAACCCACCACCCACCCACCCCCCCCCCCCCACCCCCACCCCCCCCACACCCACCCACCACCCCCAAACCACCCCCCACCACCCCCCCCCAACACACCCCACCCCACCCCCCCCCCACAACCACCCCCCCCACCCCCCACCCAACACCACCACCCCACCACCAAACCAACCCACCACCACACCCCCACACACCCCCCCCCAACCACCCCCACACCCCCCCCACCCACCCCCCACACCCCACCCCCCCCCACACCACCCCCACACCCCCCCCCCCCACACCCCACCCCCCCCCCCACAACCACCCCCCAACCACAACCACCACCCCACCCCCCCCCCCACCCCCAACCCCACCACACCAACCCCCCACCCCCCACACCCCCCACACCCCCACACCACCAACACACACCAACCCCAACCCAAAACCACACCCACTCCAAACAACCAACTCAACCCCCCCCAAACAACCCCCCAACCACCCAACCCCCAACACCACACCCAACCCCACCACACCCCACCACCCAACCCACCAACCCCCCCCCCACCCACCCCCCCCCCAACCACCCCCCCCACACACCCCCAACCCACCCCAACAACCCACCCCCCCAACCCCCCAACCCCCCCCCACCCACCCCCAACAACCCCCCAACCACCCACCCCACACCCCCCAAACCACCCCACCCCACCCCACCACCCAACCCCCCCCCCCCCCACCCCCCCCCCCCCCCCCCCACCCCCCAACCCCACACCCCACCCCACCCCACACCCACCCACAAACAACACCCCACCACCCACCCCACCCACCAACCCCCACAACCCCCCCCCCCAACCACCCCCCACCAACCACCAACCCCAACCACAACCACCCCACAAACACCCCCCCCCACACCCACCACCCACACCAACCCCACCACCCCACCCCCCAACACACCCACCCACCCAACAACCCCCACACCCAACCCCAACCCCACCCCCAACCACAACAACCAAACCAACCCCAACACCCCCACAACCCACCCCCCACAACACCTACCCAACCCCCACACCCCCCCCCAACACCCCAACACCCCACCAACAAACACACCCCCCCCCAACCCCACCCCACACCCAACACCCCCACCCACCCCACCAAACCCCACCCACCCACACACCCACAACACACCCACCCCACCAACACCAACCCCCCCCCCCCACACCCCCAAACCCCCCCCAACCCCCCACACCACAACCCAACACCCCCACACTCACCCAAACCAACCATCCAACACCAACACCCACACCAACAAATCCAACCAAAACCCACTACACCCAACCCACAACCCTACACCCCAACCTCCACACACAAACTCCCCACCACACCCAAACTCATCAAACCCAACTACAATACCTCCCCCAACCAACACCAACACTCCACAACACAACCCCCTCACACCATCCCCCAACCTCCATACAAACCCCTCCACATAAAACCCACTCCAACCCCCCCCACCCCTGACTAATTCCTAATATCAACTACCTATGCAGACGAAGCAGAGACACCACATCCTCCAACCCTTCACCCAAACTCTTCAAAAAACTACAACAAATTGGTCACAAATGTGTTGCATTCAAAGACTCAAAAATACATTATCTAACAGAATCTTAAGCATCATATTTGAAAGTATATTTATATATTTAATTTTACTCTTTTATTTTCCGAAACCCAAATGAAATGCATCTTAACTAATAATGCGAATGTGAGGAGGGGTGAAATGCTTTCTTTTTTACAAGAGTCCGAGATTTTTTGTTTTATTACAAAGATTGAAATATTATTGAAATAACGAAGAAATCATATACAAGCAAATTATGTTTTCCATTAACCTTTATTTCAAGATATCAATGTTTTTATGCATTAAATTACTAACGTAAAACCAATGTATTATTGACTCATACTGAAAACAAATCAATTGTTTGTGAAAACTAGATATATAATTTATTCTAATACACCCGCACTATATAGCCTAGTTTAAAATATCTCGTTAATATTCAACGATTATATCACTGCTAACGTTTGCAACGTTAGGAGAATAAGCAAGGCAATGCGAAATATATCATTGTAACGTTTGCAACGTTAGGAGAGTAAGCAAAGCAATGCGAAGGATTTGAAATATTTGAGATGCGTTATTTTTACATTTTAGGGGTATTAGAATAGAAATAGAAAATCGTGTACGGTGAATTATCTTGTAATATATCACGGTTTGTCGTTCAATTGTATGCAGTTATTTCACTTGCCCTTCGGGCTCGTGAAAATATTGTTTACAATTGAACCCCAAACCGTGATATATTACACGACAATTCACCTTAAATGATGTTCGATTTCTTAAATCAAATAATGTTTTGAATTGCTGTATAATTCCATTTTGGTTAACCTTATATATGATCTGCAAGTATACATTTATCATTTAGGCAAATATAATTTTTCTATTGTAATTTAGTTCTTATGACAAGATGTTTTAATCACCTTTTCATATCCTTCTTTTAAACTAAATTAAATTGACAATTGTTGAGTCATATTCCTATAAATTAGTTCACGTCAACTGTGTATATCACAATGGTAGCAATACAGTTATCAAAGGTTGATTGTAAAATATCTATCTCAACAATTCTGTATTATGTATTAACTTTGCCACTTGATGATAATCCAACACAAAAGTCTGCTGTTCATTATATCTGCCAAATAAAGCTCGAACAGTGTCTTAGGGAATAACCAAACTTAATATCTTTCATGATACCGAAAACAAATTTGCATGATCCAGCAAACACATTTGCCGCCTATAATTATGCATAACAGTATACTTCAATTATTATTTTGCTGTTCAATCAAGCGTGAATTAACGTAACACAACTATGGGAATATCATTGTCTTATTCATAGCGTGAGTACTTATGAATGGCATATTCTTAGGGTGGGTACTTATGAATGTTTACTATGTTGGCATATTCTTAGGTGGGGTACTTATGAATGTTTAATATATTGGCATATTCTTAGGTGGGTACTTATGAATGTTTACTATATAGGCATATTCTCAGGTGGGTACTTATGAATGTTTACTATAATGGTCATATTCTTAGGTGGGTAACTTATGAATATTTACTATATACTGGCATATTCTTCTGTGGGTACTTATGAATGTTTACTATACTGGCATATTCTTAGGTGGGTACTTATGAATGTATACTATATTGGCATATTCTCAGGTGGGCACTTATGAATGTTTACTATATTGGCATATTCTAAGGTGTGTACTTATGAATGTTTACTATATTGTCATATTCTTAGGTGGGTACTTATGACTGTTTACTATATTGGCATATTCTTAGGTGGGTACTTATGACTGTTTACTATATTGGCATATTCTTAGGTGGGTACTTATGAATGTTTACTATATTGGCATATTCTTAGGTGGGTACTTATGAATGTTTACTATGTTGGCATATTCTTAGGTGGAGTACTTATTAATGTTTACTATATTGTCATATTCTCAGGTGGGTACTTATGAATGTTTATTATATTGGCATTGTCTTAGTTTGGTACTTATGAATGTTTACTATAATTGACATATACTTAGGTGCGTACTTATGAATGTTTACTATATTGTCACATTCTTAGGTGGGTTCTTATGAATGTTTACTACATTGGCATATTCTTAGATGGGTACTTATGAATAATTATACTATATTGGCATATTCTTAGGTGGGTACTTATGAATGGTTACTACGTTGGCATATTCTTAGGTGGGTATTTATGAATATTTACTATATTGGCAAAATCTTAGGTGGGTACTTATGAATGTTTACTATATTGTCATATTCTCAGGTGGGTACTTATGAATGTTTATTATATTGGCATTGTCTCTTATGAATATTTACTATACTGGCATATTCTTAGGTGGGTACTTATGAATGTTTTACTATACTGGCATATTCTTAGGTGCGGTACTTATGAATGTTTACTATAATTGGCATAATTCTCAGGTGGGTACTTATAAATGTTTACAATATTGGCATATTCTTAGGTGTGTACTTATGAATGTTTACTATGTTGGCATATTCGTAGGTGGGGTACTTACGAAATGTTTACTATATTGGCATATTCTCAGGTGGGTACTTATGAATATTTACCTATATTGTCTTTATTTCTTAGGTGCGGTACTTATGAATGTTTACTATATTGATATATTCTTAGGTGGGTGCTTATGAATGTTTACTTTGTTGTCATATTCTTATGTGGGTACTTATGAATGTTTAATATATTGATATAATTCTCAGGTCGGTACTTATGAATGTTTACTATATAATTCAATATCTTAGGTCGGTAACCTATGAATATTTAATATACTGGCATATTCTTATGTGGGTAACTTATGAATGTTTACTATACTTGGCATATTCTTTAGGTGTGGTACTTATGAATGTTTACTATATTGGCATATTCTCAGGTGGGTACTTATTAATATTTACTATATTGGCATAATTCTAAGGTGGGTGCTTATGAATGTTTACTATGTTGTCATATTCTTAGGTGGGTACTTATGAATGTTTAATATATTGATATATTCTCAGGGGGATACTTATGCAATGTTTACTATATTGTCAAATTCTTAGGTGTGGTACCTATGAATATTTACTATACTGGCATATTCTTATGTGGGTACTTATGAACGTTTACTATACTGGCATATTCTTTAGGTGGGTACTTATGAATGTTTACTTTATTGGCATATTCTCAGGTGCGGTACTTATTAAATATTTACTATATTGGCATATTCTTAGGTGTGTAATTATGAATGTTTTACTATATTGGCCTATTCTTAGGTGGGTACTTATGAATGTTTACTATATTGGCATATTCTCAGGTGTGTACTTATGAATGTTTACTATATTGGCATATTCTTAGGTGGGTACTTATGAATGTTTACTATATTGGCATATTCTCTAGGTGGGTACTTATGAATGTTTACTATATTGGAATATTCTCAGGTGGATACTTATGAATGTTTACTATAATTGTCTTATTCTTAGGTGGGTACTAATGAATGTTTACTATATTGATATATTCTCAGGTGGGTACTTATGAATGTTTACTATGTTGTCATAATTCTTTAGGTGGCGGTACTTATGAATGTTTACTATAATGTCACATTCTCAGGTGGGCACTTAATGAATGTTTACTATACTGGCATAATTCTTAGGTGGGAACTTAAGAATGTTTACTATATTGGTATATTCTTAGGTGGGTACTTATGTATGTTTACTATATTGGCATATTCTTAGGTGGGTACTTATGAATGTTTACTATATATTGTGATACACTTAGGTGTGTACATATGAATGTTGACTATATTGTCATATTCTTAGGTGGGTACTTATGAATGTTTACTTTATTGGCATATTCTTAGGTTGGTACTTATGAATGTTTACTATATTGGCATATTTCTTAGGTGGGTACTTATTAAATGTTTACTACGTTGGCATATTCTTAGGTGTGGGTACTTATGAATATTTACTATATTGGCATAATCTTAGGTGGGTACTTATGAATGTTTACTATATTGTCATATTCTCAGGTGGGTACTTATGAATGTTTATTATATTGGCATTGTCTCTTTTGAATATTTACTATACTGGCATATTCTTAGGTGGGTACTTATGAATGTTTACTATACTGGCATATTCTTAGGAGGGTACTTATGAATGTTAAATATATTGGCATTTTCTCAGGTGGGTACTTATGAATGTTTACAATATTGGCATATTCTTAGTTTTGTACTTATGAATGTTTACTATATTGTCATATTCTTAGGTGAGTACTTATGAATATTTACTATACTTGCATATTCTTATGTGGGTACTTACGAATGTGTACTATACTGGCATATTCTTAGGTGGGTACTTATGAATGTTTACTATATTGGCATATTCTCAGGTGGGTACTTATGAATTATATTGGCATATTCTTATGTGGGTACTTATGAATGTTTACTATATTGGCATATTCTTAGGTGCGTAATTATGAATGTTTACTATATTGGCATATTCTTAGGTGGGTACTTATGAAAGTTTACTATACTGGCATATTCTTAGGTGGGAACTTAAGAATGTTTACTATATTGGTATATTCTTAGGTGGGTACTTATGTATGTTTACTATATTGGCATATTCTTAGGTGGGTACTTATGAATGTTTACTATATTGTGATATTCTTAGGTGTGTACTTATGAATGTTGACTATATTGTCATATTCTTAGGTGGGTACTTATGAATGTTTACTTTATTGGCATATTCTAAGGTTGGTACTTATGAATGTTTACTATATTGGCATATTCTTACGTGCGTACTTATGAATGTTTACTATATTGGCATATTCTTAGGTAGGTACTTATGAATGTTTACTACGTTGGCATATTCTTAGGTGGGTACTTATGAATATGTATGATATTGGCATAATCTTAGGTGGGTACTTATGAATGTTTACTATATTGTCATATTCTCAGGTGGGTACTTATGAATGTTTACTATATTGGCATTGTCGCTTTTTTAATATTTACTATACTGGCATATTCTTAGGTGGGGTACTTATGAATGTTTACTATACTGGCATATTCTTAGGAGGGTACTTATGAATGTTAAATATATTGGCATATTCTCAGGTGGGTACTTATGAATGTTTACAATATTGGCATATTCTTAGTTGTGTACTTATGAATGTTTACTATATTGGCATATTCTTAGGTGGGTATTTATGAATGTTTACTATGTTGGCATATTCTTAGGTGGGTACTTATGAATGTTTACAATATTGTCATATTATTAGGTGGGTACTTATGAATATTTACTATACTGGCATATTCTTATGTGGGTACTTACGAATGTTTACTATACTGGCATATTCTTAGGTGGGTACTTATGAATGTTTACTATATTGGCATATTCTCAGGTGGGTACTTATGAATTATATTGGCATATTCTTATGTGGGTACTTATGAATGTTTACTATATTGGCATATTCTTAGGTGCGTAATTATGAATGTTTACTCTATTGGCATATTCTTAGGTGTGTACTTATGAATGTTTACTATATTGGCATATTCTTAGGTGGGTACTTATGAATGTTTACTATATTGGCATATTCTCAGGTGGGTACTTATGAATTATATTGGCATATTCTTATGTGGGTACTTATGAATGTTTACTATATTGGCATATTCTCAGGTGGGTACTTATGAATGTTTACTATATTGTCTTATTCTTAGGTGGGTACTTATGAATGTTTACTATATTGATATATTCTTAGGTGGCTGCTTATGAATGTTTTCTATGTTGTCATATTCTTAGGTGGGTACTTATGAATGTTTAAAATATTGATATATTCTCAGGTGGGTACTTATGAATGTTTACTATATTGGCATATTCTCAGGTGGGTACTTATAAATGTTCACTATATTGGCATATTCTTAGGTGGGTACTTATGAATGTTGACTATATTGTCATATTCTTAGGTGGGTACTTATGAATGTTTACTATATATATGTACATATGAATGTTTACTATATTGGAATATTCTTAGGTGTGTACTTATGAATGATTACTATGTCGGCATATTCTTAAATGAGTACTTATGAATGTTTACTATATTGGCATATTCGTAGGTGTGTACTTATGAATGTTTACTATGTTCGCATATTCTTAGGTTTGTACTTATGAATGTTTACTATATTGTCATATTCTTAGGTGTGTACTTATGAATATTTACTATGTTGGCATATTTTTTAGGTGTGTACTAATGAAGGTTTACTACATTGTCATATTCTTAGGTGGGTACTTATGAATATTTACTATATTGTCATATTCTTTGGTGGGAACTTATGAATGTTTACTATATTGGCATATTCTTAGGTGGGTACTTATTAATGTTGACTATATTGTCATATTGTCAGGTTGGTACTTATGAATGTTAACTCTATTGACATATTCTTAGGTGTGTACTTATGAATGTTGACTATATTGTCATATTCTTAGGTGGGTACTTATGAATGTTTACTTTATTGGCATATTCTTAGGTGGGTACTTATGAATGTTTACTATATTGGCATATTCTTACTGGCGTACTTATGAATGTTTACTATATTGGCATATTCTTAGGTAGGTACTTATGAATGTTTACTACGTTGGCATATTCTTAGGTGGGTACTTATGAATATTTATTATATTGGCATAATTTTAGGTGGGTACTTATGAATGTTTACTATATTGTCATATTCTCAGGTGGGTACTTATGAATGTTTATTATATTGGCATTGTCGCTTTTTTAATATTTACTATACTGGCATATTCTTAGGTGGGTACTTATGAATGTTTACTATACTGGCATATTCTTAGGAGGGTACTTATGAATGTTAAATATATTGGCATATTCTCAGGTGGGTACTTATGAATGTTTACAATATTGGCATATTCTTAGTTGTGTACTTATGAATGTTTACTATATTGGCATATTCTTAGGTGGGTATTTATGAATGTTTACTATGTTGGCATATTCTTAGGTGGGTACTTATGAATGTTTACAATATTGTCATATTATTAGGTGGGTACTTATGAATATTTACTATACTGGCATATTCTTATGTGGGTACTTACGAATGTTTACTATACTGTCATATTCTTAGGTGGGTACTTATGAATGTTTACTATATTGGCATATTCTCAGGTGGGTACTAATGAATTATATTGGCATATTCTTATGTGGGTACTTATGAATGTTTACTATATTGGCATATTCTTAGGTGCGTAATTATGAATATTTACTATATTGTCATATTCTTTGGTGGGAACTTATGAATGTTTACTATATTGGCATATTCTTAGGTGGGTACTTATTAATGTTGACTATATTGTCATATTGTCAGGTTGGTACTTATGAATGTTTACTCTATTGACATATTCTTAGGTTGGTACTTATGAATGTTTACTATACTGGCATTTTATTAGGTGTGTATTTATGAATGTTTACTATACAGGCATATTCTTAGGTGGATTCTTATGAATGTTTACTATATTGTCATATTCTTAGGTGTGTACTTATGAATGTTTACTATATTGTCATATTCTTAGGTGTGTACTTATGAATGTTTACTATATTGTCATATTCTTAGGTTGGTACTTATGAATGTTTACTATATTGGCATATTCTCAGGTGGGTACTTATTAATATGTACTATATTGGCATATTCTTAGGTGTATACTTTTGAATGTTTACTATATTGGCATATTCTTAGGTGGGTACTTATGAATGTTTCCTATATTGGCATATTCTCAGGTGGGTACTTATGAATGTTTACTATATTGGCATATTCTTAGGTGGGTACTTATGAATGTTTACTATATTGGCATATTCTTAGGTGGGTACTTATGAATGGTTACTCTATTGGCATATTCTCAGGTGGGTACTTATGAATGTTTACTATATTGATATATTCTCAGGTGGGTACTTATGAATGTTTACTATGTTGTCATATTCTCAGGTGGGTACTTATGAATGTTGACTATATTGTCATATTCTCAGGTGGGCACTTATGAATGTTTACTATATTGGCATATTCTTAGGCGGGTACTTATGAATGTTTACTATACTGCCATATTCTTAGGTGGGTACTTATGAATGTTTACTATACTGGCATATTCTTAGGTGGGTACTTATGAATGTTTACTATATTGGTATATTCTTAGGTGGGTACTTATGTATGTTTACTATATTGGCATATTCTTAGGTGGGTACTTATGAATGTTTACTATATTGTGATATTCTTAGGTGTGTACTTATGAATGTTGACTATATTGTCATATTCTTAGGTTGGTACTTATGAATGTTTACTTTATTGGCATATTCTTAAGTGTGTATTTATGAATGTTTACTATATTGGCATATTCTCAGGTGGGTACTTATGAATGTTTACTATATTGTCATATTCTAAGGTGGATACTTATGAATGTTTATTACATTGGTATATTCTTAGGTATGTACATATGAATGTTTACTATATTGGAATATTCTTAGGTGTGTACTTATGAATGTTTACTATGTTGGCATATTCTTAAATGGGTACTTATGAATGTTTACTATATTGTCTTATTCTTAGGTGGGTACTTATGAATGTTTACTATATTGATATATTCTCAGGTGGGTACTTATGAATGTTTACTATGTTGTCATATTCTTAGGTGGGTACTTATGAATGTTTAATATACTGGCATCTTCTTAGGTGGGTACTTATGAATGTTTACTATACTGGCATATTCTTAGGTGGATACTTATGAATGTTTACTATATTGGTATATTCTTAGGTGGGTACTTATGTATGTTTACTATATTGGCATATTCTTAGGTGGGTACTTATGAATGTTTACTATATTGTCATATTCTTAGGTGGGTACTTATGAATGTTTACTTTATTGGCATATTCTTAAGTGTGTATTGATGAATGTTTACTTTATTGGCATATTCTTAAGTGTGTATTGATGAATGTTTACTATATTGGCATATTCTCAGGTGGGTACTTATGAATGTTTACTATATTGTCATATTCTAAGGTGGATACTTATGAATGTTTATTATATTGGCATATTCTTAGGTATGTACATATGAATGTTTACTATATTGGAATATTCTTAAATGGGTACTTATGAATGTTTACTATATTGGCATATTCTTATGTGTGTACTTATGAATGTTTACTCTGTTGGCATATTCTTAGGTGTGTACTTATGAATGTTTACACTGTTGGCATATTCTTAGGTGTGTACTTATGCATGTTTATTCTATTGTCATATTCTTAGGTGGGTACTTATGAATGTTTACTATATTGCCGTATTCTTAGGTATGTACATATGAATGTTTACTATGTTAGCATATTCTTAGATTTGTACTTATGAATGTTTACTATATTGTCATATACTTAGGTGTGTACTTATGAATATTTACTACATTGTCATATTCTTAGGTGGGTACTTATGAATGTTTACTATATTGTGATATTCTTAGGTGGGAACTTATGAATGTTGACTATATTGTCCTATTCTTAGGTGGGTACTTATGAATGTTTACTTTATTGGCATATTCTTAAGTGTGTATTTATGAATGTTTACTATATTGGCATATTCTCAGGTGGGTACTTATGAATGTTTACTATATTGTCATATTCTAAGGTGGATACTTATGAATGTTTATTATATTGGCATATTCTTAGGTATGTACATATGAATGTTTACTATATTGGAATATTCTTATGTGTGTACTTATGAATGTTTACTATGTTGGCATATTCTTTAATGGGCACTTATGAATGTTTACTATATTGGCATATTCTTAGGTGTGTACTTATGAATGTTTACACTGTTGGCATATTCTTAGGTGTGTACTTATGAATGTTTACTCTACTGTCATATTCTTAGGTGGGTACTTATGAATGTTTACTATATTGCCATAGTCTTAGGTATGTACATATGAATGTTTACTTTGTTGGCATATTCTTAGGTTTGTACTTATGAATGTTTAATATATTGTCATATTCTTAGGTGTGTACTTATGAATATTTACTATGTTGGCATATTCTCAGGTGGGTACTTATGAATGTTGACTATATTGTCATATTCTCAGGTGGGCACTTATGAATGTTTACTATATTGGCATATTCTTAGGCGGGTACTTATGAATGTTTACTATACTGCCATATTCTTAGGTGGGTACTTATGAATGTTTACTATACTGGCATATTCTTAGGTGGGTACTTATGAATGTTTACTATATTGGTATATTCTTAGGTGGGTACTTATGTATGTTTACTATATTGGCATATTCTTAGGTGGGTACTTATGAATGTTTACTATATTGTGATATTCTTAGGTGTGTACTTATGAATGTTGACTATATTGTCATATTCTTAGGTTGGTACTTATGAATGTTTACTTTATTGGCATATTCTTTAATGGGCACTTATGAATGTTTACTATATTGAAATATTCTTAGGTGTGTACTTATGAATGTTTACACTGTTGGCATATTCTTAGGTGTGTACTTATGAATGTTTACTCTACTGTCATATTCTTAGGTGGGTACTTATGAATGTTTACTATATTGCCATAGTCTTAGGTATGTACATATGAATGTTTACTTTGTTGGCATATTCTTAGGTTTGTACTTATGAATGTTTAATATATTGTCATATTCTTAGGTGTGTACTTATGAATATTTACTATGTTGGCATATTCTCAGGTGGGTACTTATGAATGTTGACTATATTGTCATATTCTCAGGTGGGCACTTATGAATGTTTACTATATTGGCATATTCTTAGGCGGGTACTTATGAATGTTTATTATACTGCCATATTCTTAGGTGGGTACTTATGAATGTTTACTATACTGGCATATTCTTAGGTGGGTACTTATGAATGTTTACTATATTGGTATATTCTTAGGTGGGTACTTATGTATGTTTACTATATTGGCATATTCTTAGGTGGGTACTTATGAATGTTTACTATATTGTGATATTCTTAGGTGTGTACTTATGAATGTTGACTATATTGTCATATTCTTAGGTTGGTACTTATGAATGTTTACTTTATTGGCATATTCTTAAGTGTGTATTTATGAATGTTTACTATATTGGCATATTCTCAGGTGGGTACTTATGAATGTTTACTATATTGTCATATTCTAAGGTGGATACTTATGAATGTTTATTACATTGGCATATTCTTAGGTATGTACATATGAATGTTTACTATATTGGAATATTCTTAGGTGTGTACTTATGAATGTTTACTATGTTGGCATATTCTTAAATGGGTACTTATGAATGTTTACTATATTGTCTTATTCTTAGGTGGGTACTTATGAATGTTTACTATATTGATATATTCTCAGGTGGGTACTTATGAATGTTTACTATGTTGTCATATTCTTAGGTGGGTACTTATGAATGTTTACTATACTGGCATCTTCTTAGGTGGGTACTTATGAATGTTTACTATACTGGCATATTCTTAGGTGGATACTTATGAATGTTTACTATATTGGTATATTCTTAGGTGGGTACTTATGTATGTTTACTATATTGGCATATTCTTAGGTGGGTACTTATGAATGTTTACTATATTGTCATATTCTTAGGTGGGTACTTATGAATGTTTACTTTATTGGCATATTCTTAAGTGTGTATTGATGAATGTTTACTTTATTGGCATATTCTTAAGTGTGTATTGATGAATGTTTACTATATTGGCATATTCTCAGGTGGGTACTTATGAATGTTTACTATATTGTCATATTCTAAGGTGGATACTTATGAATGTTTATTATATTGGCATATTCTTAGGTATGTACATATGAATGTTTACTATATTGGAATATTCTTAAATGGGTACTTATGAATGTTTACTATATTGGCATATTCTTATGTGTGTACTTATGAATGTTTACTCTGTTGGCATATTCTTAGGTGTGTACTTATGAATGTTTACACTGTTGGCATATTCTTAGGTGTGTACTTATGAATGTTTATTCTATTGTCATATTCTTAGGTGGGTACTTATGAATGTTTACTATATTGCCGTATTCTTAGGTATGTACATATGAATGTTTACTATGTTGGCATATTTTAGATTTGTACTTATGAATGTTTACTATATTGTCATATACTTAGGTGTGTACTTATGAATATTTACTACATTGTCATATTCTTAGGTGGGTACTTATGAATGTTTACTATATTGTGATATTCTTAGGTGGGAACTTATGAATGTTGACTATATTGTCATATTCTTAGGTGGGTACTTATGAATGTTTACTTTATTGGCATATTCTTAAGTGTGTATTTATGAATGTTTACTATATTGGCATATTCTCAGGTGGGTACTTATGAATGTTTACTATATTGTCATATTCTAAGGTGGATACTTATGAATGTTTATTATATTGGCATATTCTAAGGTATGTACATATGAATGTTTACTATATTGGAATATTCTTATGTGTGTACTTATGAATGTTTACTATGTTGGCATATTCTTTAATGGGCACTTATGAATGTTTACTATATTGGCATATTCTTAGGTGTGTACTTATGAATGTTTACACTGTTGGCATATTCTTAGGTGTGTACTTATGAATGTTTACTCTACTGTCATATTCTTAGGTGGGTACTTATGAATGTTTACTATATTGCCATAGTCTTAGGTATGTACATATGAATGTTTACTTTGTTGCCATATTCTTAGGTTTGTACTTATGAATGTTTACTATATTGTCATATTCTTAGGTGTGTACTTATGAATATTTACTATGTTGGCATATTCTCAGGTGGGTACTTATGAATGTTGACTATATTGTCATATTCTCAGGTGGGCACTTATGAATGTTTACTATATTGGCATATTCTTAGGCGGGTACTTATGAATGTTTACTATACTGCCATATTCTTAGGTGGGTACTTATGAATGTTTACTATACTGGCATATTCTTAGGTGGGTACTTATGAATGTTTACTATATTGGTATATTCTTAGGTGGGTACTTATGTATGTTTACTATATTGGCATATTCTTAGGTGGGTACTTATGAATGTTTACTATATTGTGATATTCTTAGGTGTGTACTTATGAATGTTGACTATATTGTCATATTCTTAGGTTGGTACTTATGAATGTTTACTTTATTGGCATATTCTTAAGTGTGTATTTATGAATGTTTACTATATTGGCATATTCTCAGGTGGGTACTTATGAATGTTTACTATATTGTCATATTCTAAGGTGGATACTTATGAATGTTTATTACATTGGCATATTCTTAGGTATGTACATATGAATGTTTACTATATTGGAATATTCTTAGGTGTGTACTTATGAATGTTTACTATGTTGGCATATTCTTAAATGGGTACTTATGAATGTTTACTATATTGTCTTATTCTTAGGTGGGTACTTATGAATGTTTACTATATTGATATATTCTCAGGTGGGTACTTATGAATGTTTACTATGTTGTCATATTCTTAGGTGGGTACTTATGAATGTTTACTATACTGGCATCTTCTTAGGTGGGTACTTATGAATGTTTACTATACTGGCATATTCTTAGGTGGATACTTATGAATGTTTACTATATTGGTATATTCTTAGGTGGGTACTTATGTATGTTTACTATATTGGCATATTCTTAGGTGGGTACTTATGAATGTTTACTATATTGTCATATTCTTAGGTGGGTACTTATGAATGTTTACTTTATTGGCATATTCTTAAGTGTGTATTGATGAATGTTTACTTTATTGGCATATTCTTAAGTGTGTATTGATGAATGTTTACTATATTGGCATATTCTTAGGTGGGTACTTATGAATGTTTACTATATTGTCATATTCTAAGGTGGATACTTATGAATGTTTATTATATTGGCATATTCTTAGGTATGTACATATGAATGTTTACTATATTGGAATATTCTTAAATGGGTACTTATGAATGTTTACTATATTGGCATATTCTTATGTGTGTACTTATGAATGTTTACTCTGTTGGCATATTCTTAGGTGTGTACTTATGAATGTTTACACTGTTGGCATATTCTTAGGTGTGTACTTATGAATGTTTATTCTATTGTCATATTCTTAGGTGGGTACTTATGAATGTTTACTATATTGCCGTATTCTTAGGTATGTACATATGAATGTTTACTATGTTGGCATATTCTTAGATTTGTACTTATGAATGTTTACTATATTGTCATATACTTAGGTGTGTACTTATGAATATTTACTACATTGTCATATTCTTAGGTGGGTACTTATGAATGTTTACTATATTGTGATATTCTTAGGTGGGAACTTATGAATGTTGACTATATTGTCATATTCTTAGGTGGGTACTTATGAATGTTTACTTTATTGGCATATTCTTAAGTGTGTATTTATGAATGTTTACTATATTGGCATATTCTCAGGTGGGTACTTATGAATGTTTACTATATTTTCATATTCTAAGGTGGATACTTATGAATGTTTATTATATTGGCATATTCTTAGGTATGTACATATGAATGTTTACTATATTGGAATATTCTTATGTGTGTACTTATGAATGTTTACTATGTTGGCATATTCTTTAATGGGTACTTATGAATGTTTACTATATTGGCATATTCTTAGGTGTGTACTTATGAATGTTTACACTGTTGGCATATTCTTAGGTGTGTACTAATGAATGTTTACTCTACTGTCATATTCTTAGGTGGGTACTTATGAATGTTTACTCTATTGCCATAGTCTTAGGTATGTACATATGAATGTTTACTTTGTTGGCATATTCTTAGGTTTGTACTTATGAATGTTTACTATATTGTCATATTCTTAGGTGTGTACTTATGAATATTTACTATGTTGGCATTTTTTTAGGTGTGTACTTATGAATGTTTACTACATTGTCATATTCTTATGTGGGTACTTATGAATGTTTACTATATTGTCATATTCTTAGGTGGGTACTTATGAATGTTTACTAAGTTGGCATATTCTTTGGTGAGTACTTATGAATGTTTACTATTTTGGCATATGCTTATGTGGGTACTTATGAATGCTACTATACTGGCATATTCTTAGGTGAGTAGTTATGAATGTTTACTATATTGGCATATTATTAGGTGGGTTCTTATGAATGTTTACTATATTGGCATATTATTAGGTGGGTACTTATGAATGTTTACTATATTGGCTTATTATTAGGTGGGTACTGATGAATGTTTACTTTATTGGCATATTATTAGGTGGGTACTTATGCATGTCTACTAGTATATAGTTGCAACACCTATTCTCGTTATATATGCGGTTCCGTGATCAAAACCTTTCATATTTGTTTAACAGATATAAATGAATGTACTCACGATCCATGTACTAAAGAAAATACGTACTTGTGCATCAATACCTATGGTAGTTTTGTTTGTATGTGTAACGATGGATGGACAGAAACTTTATGCGAAACTGGTAAGTGTTAACATTAAAACAATACAATGCCGCATGCTAAAAATGAAAATGATAAATAACTAGAAAATGGTCCAAAAGACACCATAGCACGTAAACGCAATAGATCGTAGGTTTGCACTATACCACATACAAAATCAATTGAACAAATCAAAGCAATCAAAAAAGGACAATACGCAAGAGTGGGTATCTACTTGGAACGTTCGGTTGTTAATATGGGTATATGACCTACTCGACAGTATAAAACAGTTGTATGTGTACACAACCTCGCTATATTCGATTTTTAGCGCACAAACTGATAAAACAGGGATTTAAATAAAAATACTTTCTGTCAAAAAGAACTCTCTTTACACTATTGTCAACATCCAGAGAAATAAGAAAACGATACACTAACATGTTGTAACATCTATATAAATATATAATTAGAAGCTTCATGATATTCAGCAATGTACTGAATAATAAGAGCTGTTCAAGTCAAAGGGAAAACCAATGTAGGGTACGACCAAAATACCTGAATGAGAAATATTTATGCGCCTACCTCACTCTTTCCAGATTTTCAGTAGGTATAATTATAGAGTACCACGACATTGTCCATTCATCGCAAAAGCAAAAAGTGAAGAGGGGTCAATCACTAAACATGAAGATTTTTGCAATACTACGGGTCGTATTCTTTTTCTGAAAAATGTCCTGATGCTTCCGTATAGTGGTCAGTAAACACCACACGCCAATGCTATAAAATAATATACATATGTATTAAATAAAATTATACATCGAACTGTATACCTTTCACCAACACAGAAATGCATACTAAATAAAATAGTAATGTTGTCTATGTATATTTGTAAATGTTGACGTTCAAAATTCGACCTACCACAGCCGGGGAATAAACCATGTATCTCTCGCTTACTGGTCTCAAAATCGACCAAGCCACTTCTGGGGATTGAACCACAGACCTCTCGATTACGCTCGACTTGGATGTGGCTAGGCCGATATTTAAACGTCAACACTTTCAAAAAAATTCTGTCACCGCAATTGGGTGTACACCACATATCTTATGTGTGCATTTTGAGACGGTATTGCAAAGGAAACAATGTTGCCCAAGATACAAACAACTAAAAGCACTTGATCATATAATATCAGCTATGTTAGTACGCTGAGATAGTGCCGAATGTTTTCTGCATCCGTTTAATTTAATGCCTAAACATATATTCATATTAGTACTCACAACATGGAACCTCATATTCATAAAACCGACGACATCTAACCATAAAGGCGTGTCATCCATGCGGCCTTTCTATTTCTCGCGGCCTTTCTGTTTCTCGCAGTATTGAAATTAACTTTCTAGAAGTTCACTTCTGCAACGTAATCTACCATTACAGTTATAATACATTCAGTACAATCTAAGACTAAGTGATCTTGAAACGTATTTACTTCATATATATAACATTATAATGAATTTGTTGCGATATCTAGGATATTTGCATTTTAGAAAAGTTACTGTTAGAAAAACACGTATACACGCTATGCCTTTGGTGAATAAATACTGAAAACGCAATAAACACCAAAAAAAAAGAGAAAAGTAGCAGGTAGTACGTTAACACCATCTAGAGAGAAAAGTAGCATGTTGTATGTTAACAAGATCTAGAGGGAAAAGTAGCTTGAAGTATGTTAACATAATCTAAAGAGAAAAGTAGCATGTTGTATGTTAACATAATCTAGATAATAATATCAGCAACTGTTGTTTTCAGACATAAATGAATGTTCTAACAACGAGACTTGTGGTGTCCATGCAGATTGCCAGAATAACAATGGAGGGTATAATTGCACTTGTCAGACAGAATACCCTGAAGGGAATCCAAATGTACATTGTTACCGTATGTACCTTTATTTACCTCTTAGCACAATCATATCAAACTTTCTGTATTGGTAGAATTATATCGTGTGGATGTACTTGTTATTAATTATTAAGACATTAACCAGGGATAAGTATTTGTATAATGGTTTGTTGACACGCATATGGTGACGTAATGCACAATGAAACTGTACTAGTGCACATACTACCAGAAAGGTGGTGCATGATGTGGATATATATATGGATAGATACTTTTTGTGAATTATTATATGTAAAGTCAGTAATGTAGTTTTCAATTGTGTCAAACGATTACACAAGTTAAATAAAATGTCAGTCATTTTCAAGGCGGTAGTCCTATTGTTTGGGGCCCTTGTTTCAGCCAAAGGTTATTTGGACTTCTCAGATAAAATGCATCTACTACCTAAATAAGTTGTATAACAGTGAAAATGAGATATAGGGTCCCACAGCGTCTGAGCGCAAAGGCATCGTAGGTCCGCACTGTACTACAAACAAGGACTTGAAAATACAATGAAAGAGACAAAAAAACAACAGAAAGGGTGATGAAGACATTGTTACCGACTTGGAACGGTCAGTAGGCAATAAGGCCCACTGGTTAGCTTGAATCGATTTTATATGAGCACAAACCTCGCTATTATCCTGTCTTTAGCGCCCAAACAGACATTTTTAGTGGTAAATAAAAATACCTTTGTTTTCAATATCGATTGAGAAATAAAAAATTCATGTGCGAAAGCTGTTTTTGATGGGTCATTTTCAATGCAAAATTCTGCTGCATGAAAAACTTGAAAATATATATATTTTAGTATTTTTATCCAAAAATGGTTCTAAATTGTTGGATATGAGCAAATTAAGACACCCTGAAACTTTCATAGCAAAATATGAAGGGTAACTGAAGTTATTTGAAATATCTTAATTTTATGCTGACCCATCAACAAGGAATTTACATAGGAAAAGCCCCATCAAAACATCATTTTGGCTGTAAAATATTTATTTCTCAACCGATTTTCAAAAGTAAAGTAGTTTTATTTACCACTAAAAATGCCAGTTTCTAATGATATATAACTGATTTACGTATTATTTAAATTGCTCAAGCTCTGCAGAAAAACCTTTGGCTGAAACAAGCGCCCCAGACAATAGGGTCAACCTTTTTATGTGTGCCGTTTATTCATACTTTTTGGTTTTTGCGTATTTTTGGTTGACTATGGTCCTTTAATGATACATTTTAATTTCCACCCATTGTACACCCACTTTTATGCCTACTTTTATCGTGCAGAACGAGTGATAGTGGACTTCATATCGCCAGTAGTGCCTCTAAAGAATGACAATGACTTGGTTAACCCGAAAGCAATACCGTTCAGGTTCCCGTACTTTGGCACACAGTATCAGACTTACAGGGTAGGATTGTATGCGTTTCTGTGGCAGGCTTCCGTACTTTGGTACGTTTTCACGCTTACAGAAAACGTTATTTGATGAGGCCGTTTTCCGTATTTTGCATTACGTGGTCCTGCATTAATTCCATTAAGCGATGGGAAAACTGATATTAGCAGGAATTTATAACAGATATTTCGACTATAAAACACGTTTAAAAACATTTTTTACCTCAAACATTGCGATAACATGTTTAAAATTACCTGTATTGAATTTTTTATTTTACAATATATAAACTTTTTAAGCCAAAATTAAGGTTTTATTTCATACCCTAGCCAACCCCGTTTTCTCTTCTAGGAGAAGGAGTTGGATTGGGTATGGATGTTTATACGCGGACCACATAATGGACACAATAAATGGCTTACTCGGCGGTTTCCAAAAGTCCATACTCTTTTGTATAGCACAGTGGCGTTGCTTTAGCAGTGTGGTGGCAGTAAAACGTCTCCCCGCGCTTGCAATCAGTACTGTTATTCATTCGATCTTTGGAGATCGCTGAGCCCGATACTTATATTTAGTGATCGGTGGTACATTTTCAATTTCTTTTGTTTTCTTACTTAATTTTCGATTCGGTGGTTCCACTACTCCGGCCGATAAAAGGCGCTGGGTATTGTTTAACAACTCATAGAATATGTTGTCTGCTTTTTAATTTAGTCGTTTGGCTGTTACTTGTGATACGCAGGCTTCATAACCGCTGCTCCCAACTAAATTCCTTTGTGTTTATTTTGCTTTATTTCGGGACATACAATTTTATTAGATCCTGGGACCATACGCTGCTGGATATAGGGGATGAAATAAAGATACACATATTGCTATATCCGCCGCCATATGCTTGCCATCTTCGGGGTGGTTAAAATTCTGTACTGTTGATTTTTATGAATATTGAGTTCTACTCAACCCGGGGCTAAAGGGCGTGAGAGGTAGCTAGCATATTTCACTACCGCCCATGAACAGTCTCAATCAAACCGAGACTGCACTATTTCGTATGTGTCGTGCTCAGCCGTTTCCAAAGGTCCATTATCATACTCTTTTTTTACAGAGTACACGTTTGTGTCAGCGTCCCCTGCTATATCACAGTATACGATATTGGATGAGAAAAAGGAACATGTTATAAACAGGAGACCGATGCTAAATAAAAAAACACCATAATTTTAGCCCACAGTTATATTTAAACAATAAGTTTCTATACATGTTGTGCTCCTTCTTTAATCTGGTTCAGACTCAAGCTTTGGCTATAGGCAACGACCGAACACTTAGCTTAGCACATATTGCTAACTGATGTTTTAGTTTTTAGCTCATAAAATGTGATACATGTAATAAAATCAACCGGTATATCTTAGTTACACTCCACGTAATTTGACGAATTACTATTTGGGAATGTTTCAGCTACCCATTTAGCTTTTAATGAATCATTCTGATATTTATATCACCATTGTTCCATGACACAACTTAATGCCAGCATTTTTATATTGATGATTTAGATCTGAGCTCAGCTATGTGTTTGTTCTAGGTCAGTATGAATGGGTTCATGTCACTGGGTATGGAGAGGATATATGATCGGTACCCACCAACGAACTCTACCGGTTGGGCGAAGTACTGGAATACGCCGATTATTGCCCCCTTGTGGACCAACATTGACACCACCAATGTCACATATGGCGGAATGTACATACACAAGCTTGTTCTACGGAAGTTTGGTGGCTCTAACGAAAGTGAAGAAGACCTTAACACGATTGCGGATGTGCTGAAGCCCTATACAATGGACTTCAAACCAAGAGTTGCAATAGTTGTGACGTGGAAAAATGCAACCGTGAAATCTAGCCTGCCGGTAGACCGGATGTTGAAATATGAGGTAAGGAACCCCGGATTTTAGAATATTATTATATAACCGGTTAATCGTCTGCATATGAGTATACAATTTTATGATTGGTTAAATAGATAGAAGTTATTAATAAACAACATATTGTTTCACACGGAAACATCTCGATGTTAATACAAGTCAGCGATATTCATTCATAGTCTTTAGTTGTGTTTACATATATTTTATCTTTCACCGAACGCAACCTTAGGCTTGGTTTACAGTTTAACGCATAAATAAACCAAACGCATATAACTGGGCTTTCCTTTGTACTTCTTCCTATTCAATGGGCTGAAATTCGACTGAATTTCAAATATTTTGTGCTTTTTTTAAACTGCCGGCGTCCCGCAAGTTTTGAGAAATAATGAAACACAAAGTTGTTGCAAACGAAAAATTACCCCATATGTCTCAGTTGCTATAAAATAGGACATGATTTGTGAGTAAATTAAGAATCCATTAAGAATTGTATAATCTGCACAATTATGCTATTTTAGAGTATTACTAGATTTGCTTTTTTGTTATTATAGCAGCATGGAAATATTATTGTTTACAAACTTATTTCGAGTGAAACTAAAGCAAAATAGCAATGTGTCACACTGTTAAATACAGAATAACGTAATAGCCACTGTTCAGCATGAAAACTAATCATTTTATTTATAAAATGTGTATTTTGCAAGTTTAAAGACTCATGTTTTGTCTAATATACAGAAATACTACCACAATGGATGTTTATGCACTCCATTTCGTTTATAGTGTCAAATTTACTCCAATTATTAGACACCACACTGTTCTACTTTACCCGCGTTTTGAATGGTTTTTGTTTTTATACACTAGAACGCTTCAATGCAAGTAATCCTAGCAACAGATGGCGTTAACTCCTTCATCCTGTTTAACTATGACCAAGGACAGTGGACGTTGAAACCAGGACCATACAGATACATGGCCGCTGGGTTCAGTAACAGTGACTTTACAGGACACATCATTGCAAACAGCATCAACTTCACTGAATTACATAATCACACCAATATAGGTATGACTTTAGCGTAAATAAAGAAAACACAGAGAAAAAATAGAGATTCTAAATCATCATAATTATTATTGTACTTGTGCAAATGTAGAAATACATTTTTTTTAAATAAATAAACATCTTTTTTATCCTTCAGAGAATAAATTGCATACATATACGTAGATGAGTGGTAATAATACACTATTATATCATTTAAACACTATTTTAAAGGTTACTATATTTTGGATATTCAATGAACTAGTCCAGCAACCAACCCTTTGTCATCAGATCGGTTTCCAAATTGCGTTGCATGTCAGCATGTATGTAATACCATATCTTGCCCGTTATTCATCTTTATAGCTGTTGTTTGTTTCTGTGCTTGTTTGTGGTTGACTGTGGTCCTTGAATTTGACATTTCCTGTTGGACGTTTACAAGTATCTCCTTAAACAAATAGACTAGTACGCTGATCTCAGTATTTGTCTATGAAACAAACTCTTGATTGCTGGGTTAGCCATATCTACGTTCCTTCTGCCCTTCCCACAATCAGAATTAACACCTATTTGAGGTTACCAGATACTGTATTTATTAAATCTTCATGTAGTGTTAAATTATACTTTATTTATTTCATTTATTTGGTTTATTCAGGCTTGAATGGAAGATGGTTGTTCAATGTAACCACCATAACCCCTTCCCTTACAAACCAGTCGTTCTGCATGAACTACCGTGAGAATCAAGCAATCAAAGATTGGATTCAGCAGCAGCTTAGCTATGCCTACGCTTGTCCGTGCAGCGAAGTAATCATGAAGCTCGACTATAGTTACCGTACTGTTCCACCATTGATAGTGGACAACAACTACCCCGAGCAATGCTACGAGGCGTGGTTCTTTAGCAATTACGGCGTAAAACAACGATGTTGCTATAGGTAATCTACGAAAAGCTAAATAATATTTATATTTGCGTATGGCTAACAGTTGTTCACATTATTCAAATGAAGTCATGTATAGCTTTCCAGACAATTTCATTGACAATAATTAACTCGTGCGGAACATAGAGCCTGGTTTAGTATTTTACTATTAGTTTGATATTTATGTAATCTATTACGAGCATACTGTTTCTTTTTTTATTATTTAGAATATAGTGTGTATTCTGAAGTTGAAACAACGTTAATAATTATTGAATGGTTTATTTAAGAAATAGAATATCGTTTACTGTGAATTATCGTTTAATATATCACGGTTTGGAGTTCAATTGTAAACAATAATTTCACTCGCCCGATATATTATAGATAATTCACCGTAAACGATGTTCTATTTCTATTCTAATACCCCTAAAATGTGAAAATAACGCACGCATCTGAAATCTTTCGCATTGCTTTGCTTACTCTCCTAACGTTGCATACGTTATAATGCGCAATGCGCAATGCTTATTCTCATAACGTTGCAACAATTACAGTGATATATCGTTCAATATAACGAGATATTTTAAACTAGGCTATATAGTCCGGGTGTATTAGAATATCATTGTATACAGTGATGTAAATACTATACTTGTTATATGGAATGGTGTATTTTAGATATGGGGCCCTTATGAAAGGAACACCAAACGGCGGCTTTGCTACGTTTGAAAACGACCCATACAACGCTACAGATGCCTACTACAAATGTTGTGGAGGGGATAAGCATTTGTGTTATATGTACTATGAGGTAAATCCATCGGATGACTGTTCCTCGTGGACACCAGATGACGAAGTCCCAGGCGATAGTATCAAAAGAGCGTTATCTAAACATGGACCCTCTTTCATGGGTGAGTTTCATATGTATTCGTATACTGTTATAACACGTCTTTGAACACCGTCCATTTTAAACTTCTACACTTGGTTTAAACATATTGTATTTCCATATTATACATGTACAACATGCATATATAAATAGTACAAAGTTAATAGGATTGGAATGAAAGAAAGCAATCTTATAAAGTTCCTCTCCTTGGTATTTAACAAATGTAATTGATGTTGGCGGTTAATACAGTTTGACATCGAAATGGATACATATCTTATTTCGCGTAAAAAGGCAAGAAACAATAACTCGATACAAACAGGTCTTAGAGAAAAGAAAAGAAAAGGAAAGCGTGGGGAAACAACAACATGGAACTCTTGGGTGACGAAGTGGAGAAGGGTAGAAAATATGTTATAGTTGTCAACAAGCTGACACTCAGGTAAAATTTGAGAAAAAATAAAATAATATTGAGCTCCTCA
>JAWPHD010020499.1:0-31573 GCA_037043455.1 Cyrtodaria siliqua | reverse complement strand
ATATATTCCGTTCTTACGCATAAATACTCAGTTCTTACGCATATATATTGAGTTCTTACGGATATATATTCAGTTCTTAAGACATATATGCCTCAGTTCTTACGCATATAATATTCAGTTCTTACGCATATATATTCAGTTCTTACACAATATATCAGTTTACGCATATATTCATTTCTTAAGCATATATATTGAGTTCTTACGCATATATACTTGAGTTCTTACGCATATATATTCAGTTCTTAGACATATATATTCAGTTCTTACGCATATATATTCTGTTCTTACGAGCATATATATTCAGTTCTTACACATATATATTCAGTTCTTACATATATATTCAGTTTTACGCATAATATTCAGTTCTTACGCATATATATTCTGTTCTTACACATATATATTCAGTTCTTAACATATATATTCAGTACTTACACATATATATTCAGTTCTTACACATATATATTTCAGATCTTACACATATATATTCAGTTCTTAACACATATATATTCAGTTCTATAGACATATATATTCAGTTCTTACGCATATATATTCAGTTCTTACGACATATATATTCAGTTTTACGCATATATATTCAACACTTAAGCATATATATTGAGTTCTTACAGACATATATATTCAGTTCTTACGCATATATATTCAGTTCTTACACAATATATATTCCGTTCTTACACATATATTCCGTTCTTACACATATATATTCCGTTCTCACGCATATATACGTTTTACACATATATATTCGTTCTACACATATATATTCAGTTCTTACGCATATATATTCAGTTCGTACGCATATATATTCAGTTCTTACACATATATATTCAGTTCTTACACACATATATTCAGTTCTTACACATATATATTCAGTTCTTAACACATATATTCCGTTCTTACACATATATATTCAGTTTCTTACACATATATATTCCGTTCTTACACATGTATATTCCATTCTTACGACATATATATTCCGTTCTTTACACATATATATTCCGTTCTTAGACATATATATTGCAGTTCTTACACATATATATTCTGTTCTTACGCATATATATTCGGTTCTTACGCATATATATTCAGTTCTTACGCATATATATTCAGTTATTAGACATATATATTCAGTTCTTACGCATATATATTCAGTTCTTACACATATATATTCAGTTTTAACGCATATATATTCAGTTCCTAAGCATATATATTGAGTTCTTACGCATATATATCTCAGTTCTTACGCATATATATTCAGTTCTTACGGATATATATTCAGTTCTTAGACAGATATATATTCAGTTCTTACACATATATATTCCGTTCTTAGACATATATATTCAGTCTTACACATATATATTCAGTTCTTACACATATATATTCAGTTCTTACACATATATATTCCGTTCTTACACATATATATTCCGTTCTCTAGACATATATATTCAGTTCTTACGCAATATATTCAGTTCTTACACATATATATTCAGTTCTTAGACATATATATTCAGTTCTTACGACATATATTCATTCTTACCTCTATAATATATCAGTTCTTACACAATTCATATCATACTATTATATATTCAGTCATAACATATATATTCAGTTCTTACTCACATATTAATCTACACATATATCAAGTTCCTTACACTATATATCAGTACTACATATACACACTAATAAATTCAGTTCATACAACTATATATCAGTTCTTACACATATATATTCATTCTTACACATATATTCAGTAATACGCATATACTAGTCTTACGCATATATAATTCAGTTCTTACGCATATATATTCAGTTTCTAACAAATATACACAATATCTATACGCATATATATCAGTTCTTAAATTAATCATTAACATATATATTCAGTTCTTACTCATATACTTCAACTCGACAACCTAACACATATATATTCAGTTCTTACTCAATCATATATTATTCATTATAACATATATATTAATTTCCTTACACAATATATTCATTATTACCACATATCATAATACAGTTCTCAGCTATATATTCAGTTCTACATACAATACTAACTCACATAACATACCTAATCATTCTACACATATACTATTCAGTTCTTACACATATATATTCAGTCTAACATATAATTCTTACACATAACATCAATCTAAAACTACAACTAATCTAATTCTTACAACACATATATAATCAGTTCTTACAACATAATAATCAGTTCTAACATATATATCAGTCATATATAACAAACATACAAACTACAACTAAAAACATAACTCAACAACATACTATATACCTCAACATATACATCTATATCATAACACAAAATAACAAACCAACATCATACATAACTTACACACTAAAACACTACAGTTACTAACACAAATAAATCACGTTCAACACTATAACAACTACACATTCAATACTTAACAAACTAAATCTTCTTAACAACATAAACACACTACAAAATCCTAACAACAATAAATCAATACAACTCAAACTACACACACAAAACATAAAACTTAAATAACGTCAACAAACCTAACAAACTCCAAAACAAACCTAACAACCCACAATAAACCTATACAACTCCACATAACAATACTACAAACCACTACACAAACTCAACAACTAAACCACACAAAACCTACAACCCCACACAAAACTAAAACCTCACACAACACAACTAACATACTCCAACAACAACTAAAAACCACAACCAAACACCCAACACAACTAACAACCCCACACACAACCTAACAACCCCACAACAACTAACAACCCCAACACACAACCTAACAACACCCACACACAACCTAAAACCCCAAACACAACCAAAACTCACACAACAACCTAAAACCACCACACACAACCTAAAACTCCCACACACAATCTAAAACCCTCACACAAAAACAACCTAATAAACTCACACAACTAAAACCTCACACACAACCTAACAACTCCACACACAACTAAAACCCACAACAACCTAACAATCACACACAACCTAAAACCCCACAACACACTAAAACCTACAACACAACCTAACACTCACACAAACTAACACCTCAACACAACTAAAACCTCACACACAACCTAAACCTCACACAACCTAAACTCCACAAACAACCTAAAACCCACACACAACTAAAACTCCCACACACACAACCTAACAAACCCACACACAACCTAAAACCCCACACACAACTAAAACCCCACACACAATAAAACCCCCACACACAACCTAACAACTCCACACACAACTAAAACCCCACACAACCTAACAAACCCAACCACAACTAACAACCTCCAACACACAACCTAAAACTCCACACACACTAAACAACCACAACAACAACTAAAACCCCAACCACAACACAACAACAACCACAACACAACTAAACCACACCAACACAAAACCTCCACACAAAAAAACCCACACACAACCTAACAACCCACCACACAACCTAAACCCACCACACACAACCTAAAACCCCACACACAACTAAAACCTCCACACACAACACAAACAACCTACACACACAACCCAAAACAACACCACACACAACTAACAACTACCCACAACACACCTACAACCTTCCACACACAACCTAAACCAAACACACACTAACAACCCCCACAACAACCTAACAACACAACACAACCTAAAACCTCACAACACAAACTAAACACAACACACAACCAAAACACCTACACACAACAAACCACCACACCAACAACACCCCCACACACTAACAACTCCCACACACAACCCTAACAACCCACACCCACAACAAAAACCCCACCAACACACACCAAACCCCAAACACACACCCACAAACAACCCACACACACCTAACCAACCAAACACAACTAAAACTCCACACACACCTAAACACAACCACAACACAACAACACCCTCACCACAACTACAAACCCCCACAACACACACCTAAACCACTCCCACAACACACCACCTACAACTCCACACCCAAAACACCTACAAACTCAACCACACAACCCTAAAACCCCACACACACACCACACAACCCACCCCACAACAACCCTAACAACAATCACACCCACACCAAAACCACACACACCACAAACAACTCCAACACACAACCCTAAACACCACACACACCAACCCACCACCCAACAAAACTACACCAAACCACACAAACCCCAAACTACCACACCCACCACACACAACCCCTAAAACCACACCACACACAACACAACAACCACAACACAACACAACCCAACACAACCCAACCACCACACACCAACACAACCACACCAACCAACACAAACCCACACACCACACACAACACCCCACCCAACACCACAACACCAACAATAAACAACTCTAACCCTCACATACCCACACAAACCCACCACAAACACCACATCCACACACATAACCTCACCATCCAACACACCTAACCACCTCAACCACCACATAATCTAACCCACCATCACCAACTACATCACCACCAACACACAACACTAACCTCCCCAACCACACAACATACCAACACACTCCATCAAACAATCCTCACAACACAAATACATCCCACCCAACAACCTCTACACACACATCACACAACATCCCTACACCACATCCACAAAACCATCCCACCCAACCCACCACACACAATATACCTCACTATCAACACAAAACTACCTCCACTCCAACACACATCACACCACCATCCACACCACTACACAAACATCACACTCAAACTACCTCCCAACCAACACAACCCTCACCAACACACATAACCTCCAACCACACACATCTAACCTCATCACACACCATTACTACTCACATCCCAACACACAACTAACACCTCCACATAACCACACACATATACCTCCATCAACACAAAATAACATCCTCCAAACAACACATACACATCACCATCACAAACTACAAATACCTCCATCAACATATACAACTCCCATCACACACAACCTATACTCCTCATCCACACAACATCTACACCTCTCCACACAACATAACCTCCCATCCACACAAATCCTACCATCCACACCAAACTACCCATCAACACAACTACTACAACCACACAACACAACATAACTCATTCAAACACAACTCTACTCCTCATCACAAACATATACCTCCCATCACAAAACCTCTACACTCACATACCAACAAACAACCACATCCAACATACCATCCTACACAACACAACAATACCACCATCAACACAAACTAATCACTCCCTCCATAACACATACACCTAACATCCTCACAAAACATATACTACATCAACTCAATAACTATAAGAACAGAACAAATATACATCTTAACAATACCTATAAATACAACTAACAGCAACCTCTACAATATAAATCTACGAACATATCAATACATTACTACCATACAAAACTACAATACTATAACATTAAACAATGTAAGACACTACACTATAATAACGAATTATCTACAAAACAAGACACATACAAACTAATGTACTACAATGAATACTACTATAGAACTGAATACATAATATTCAAGAAACTGAACCTATACAAGCTAAAGACTATATATAAGAGTACAGACTGAATACTAAATGATTCAAACGACACATACAAAATGTGATCAGAACTGACATAATATAGAATAACTGTCAAATATGACTAAGAATATATATGACTACAGAACTGCAATACTAACTGTAGTAAGAACTGAATCTATCCGAAAGAAAGAATATAAGCGTCAAGACATGCAAATATAATGCGTAAGAACATCATCAATATATATGCTTATGAAATGAATACATCATATATGCGTAACAAACTGAATATATATTGTAAGAACTGAATATATATGCGTAAGAACTGACAAACTATAGTCTCTAATAACTGAATATATATGCGTAAGAACTGACATATTATGCGTAAGAACGAATATATATGCGTAAGAACAGAACTATATATGTGTAACAAGCAATATATATGCTCTAAGAACGAATATATATGTAAGAACGGAATATAAATGCGTAAGAATGAATATAATGTGTAAGAACGGAATAATATATAGTGTTAAGAACTGAATATATATGTGTAAGAACGGAATATATGTTAAGAACTGAATATATATGTGTAAAGAACTGAATATATGTGTGTAAGAATTGAATATATCATGTGTAAGAACTGAATATATATGCGTACGAACTGAATATATATGCGTAAGAACTGAATATATATGTGTAGGACACGGAATATATAAGTGTAAGAACGTAATATATGCGTAAGAACGGAATATATATGTGTAAGAACGGAAATATATGTGTAAGAACGAATATATATGTGTAAGAACTGAATATATATGCGTAAGAACTGAATATAAATGCGTAAGAACTGAATATAATATGCTTAAGTGTTGAATATATATGCGTAAAACTGAATATATATGTGTAAGAACTGAATATATATGCGTAAGAACTGAATATATATGTCTAAGAACTGAATATATATGTGTAAGAACTGAATATATGTGTAAGATCGGAATATATATGTGTAAGAACTGAATATATATGTGTAAGTACTGAATATATATGTGTAAGAACTGAATATATATGTGTAAGAACAGAATATATATGCGTAAGAACTGAATATATATGCGTAAAACTGAATATATATGTAAGAACTGAATATATATGTGTAAGAACTGAATATATATGCGTAAGAACAGAATATATATGCGTAAGAACTGAATATATATGTCTAAGAACTGAATATATATGCGTAAGAACTCAATATATATGCGTAAGAACTCAATATATATGCTTAAGAAATGAATATATATATGCGTAAAACTGAATATATATGTGTAAGAACTGAATATATATGCGTAAGAACTGAATATATATGCGTAAGAACTGAATATATATGTCTAAGAACTGAATATATATGTGTAAGAACTGAAATATATATGTGTAAGAACGGAATATATATGTGTAAGAAATGAAAATAAATGTGTAAGAACTGAATATATATGTGTAAGAACTGAATATATAAGCGTAAGAACTGAATATATATGCGCAAGAACTGAATATGTATGTCTAAGAACTGAATATATGCGTAAGAACTGAATATATATGCGTAAGAACTCAATATATATGCTTAAGAACTGAATATATATGCGTAAAACTGAATATATATGTGTAAGAACTGAATATATAAGCGTAAGAACTGAATATATATTCCTTAATACTGAATATATATGCGTAAGAACTGAATATATATGTCTAATAACTGAATATATATCCGTAAGAACTGAATATATATGCGTAAGAACCGAATATATATGTGTAAGAACTGAATATATATGTGTAAGAACTGAATATATATGTGTAAGAACTGAATATATATGTGTAAGAACAGAATATATATGCGTAAGAACTGAATATATATGCGTAAAACTGAATATATATGTAAGAAATGAATATATATGTGTAAGAACTGAATATATATGAGTAAGAACTGAATATATATGCGTAAGAACTGAATATATATGTCTAAGAACTGAATATATATGTGTAAGAACTGAATATATATGCGTAAGAACTGAATATATATGTCTAAGAACGGAATATATATGTGTAAGAACGGAATATATATGTGTAAGAACTGAATATATATGTGTAAGAACTGAATAATATATGTCGTAAGAACTGAATATATATGTCTAAAGAACGGGAATATATATGTGTAAGAACTGAATATATCTGTCTAAGAACTGAATATATATCCGTAAGAACTGAATATATATGCGTAAGAACTGAATATATATGCGTAAGAACTCAATATATATGCTTAGGAACTGAATATATATGCGTAAAACTGAATATATATGTGTAAGAACTGAATATATATGCGTAAGAACTGAATATATATGTCTAATAACTGAATATATATGCGTAAGAACTGAATATATATGCGTAAGAACCGAATATATATGCGTAAGAACAGAATATATATGTGTAAGAACGCAATATATATGTCTAAGAACGGAATATATATGTGTAAGAACGGAATATATATGCGTAAGAATGGAATATACATGTGTAAGAACGGAATATATATGTGTAAGAACTGAATATATATGTGTAAGAACGGAATATATGTTTAAGAACTGAATATATATGTGTAAGAACTGAATATATGTGTGTAAGAATTGAATATATATGTGTAAGAACTGAATATATATGCGTACGAACTGAATATATATGCGTAAGAACTGAATATATATGTGTAGGAACGGAATATATATGTGTAAGAACGTAATATATGCGTGAGAACGGAATATATATGTGTAAGAACGGAAATATATGTGTAAGAACGGAATATATATGTGTAAGAACTGAATATATATGCGTAAGAACTGAATATATATGCGTAAGAACTCAATATATATGCTTAAGTGTTGAATATATATGCGTAAAACTGAATATATATGTGTAAGAACTGAATAAATCAAATATAATGCGTAAGAACTGAATATATATGTCTAAGAACTGAATATATATGTGTAAGAACTGAATATATGTGTAAGATCGGAATATATATGTGTAAGAACTGAATATATATGTGTAAGTACTGAATATATATGTGTAAGAACTGAATATATATGTGTAAGAACAGAATATATATGCGTAAGAACTGAATATATATGCGTAAAACTGAATATATATGTAAGAACTGAATATATATGTGTAAGAACTGAATATATATGCGTAAGAACAGAATATATATGCGTAAGAACTGAATATATATGTCTAAGAACTGAATATATATGCGTAAGAACTCAATATATATGCGTAAGAACTCAATATATATGCTTAAGAAATGAATATATGCGTAAAACTGAATATATATGTGTAAGAACTGAATATATATGCGTAAGAACTGAATATATATGCGTAAGAACTGAGCATATATGTCTAAGAACTGAATATATATCCGTAAGAACTCAATATATATGCGTAAGAACTGAGTATTTATGCGTAAGAACGGAATATATGAACGGAATATATATGTGTAAGAACAGAATATATATGTGTAAGAAAGGAATATTTATGCGTAAGAACGGAATATATATGTGTAAGAACTGAATATATATGCGTAAGAACTGAATATATATGCGTAAAAACTGAATATATATGTCTAAGAACTAAATATATATGTGTAAGGACTGAATATATATGTGTAAGAACAGAATATATATGTGTAAAAACTGAATATATATGTGTAAGAACTGAATATATTTGTGTAAGAACTGAATATATATGTGGAAGAACTGAATATATATGAGTAAAACTGAATATATATGCGTAAGAACTGAATATATATGCGTAAAACTGAATATATACGTGTAAGAACTGAATATATATGCGTAAGAACGGAATATATATGCGTAAGAACGAAATATATATGTGTAAGAACTGAAATTATATGTGTAAGAACGGAATATATATGTGTAAGAACTGAATATATATGCGCAAGAACTGAATATATATGCGTAAGAACTGAATATCTATGCGTAAAACTGAATATATATGTGTAAGAACTGAATATATATGCGTAATAACTGAATATATATGCGTAATAACTGAATATATATGTCTAAGAACTGAATATATATGTGTTAGAACTGAATATATATGTGTAGGAACGGAATATATATGTGTAAAAACTGAATATATATGTGTAAGAACTGAATATATATGTGTAAGAACGGAATATATATGTGTAAGAACTGAATATATATGCGTAAGAACTGAATATATATGCGTAAGAACTGAGTATATATGTCTAAGAACTGAATATATATCCGTAAGAACTGAATATATAATGCGTAAGAACTGAGTATTTATGAGTAAGAACGGAATATATATGTGTAAGAACGCAATATATATGTGTAAGAACGGAATATATATGTGTAAGAAAGGAATATTTATGCGTAAGAACGGAATATATATGTAAGAACTGAATATATATGCGTAAGAACTGAATATATATGCGTAAGAACTGAATATATATGCGTAAAACTGAATATATATGTGTAAGAACTGAATATATATGAGTAAGAACTGAATATATATGCGTAAGAACTGAATATGTATGTCTAAGAACTGAATATATATGCGTGAGAACGGAATATATATGCGTAAGAACTCAATATATATGCTTAAGAACTGAATATATATGCGTAAAACTGAATATATATGTGTAAGAACTGAATATATATGTGTAATAACTGAATATATATGTTGAAGAACTGAATATATTTGCGTAATAACTGAATATATATGCGTAAAACTAAATATATATGCGTAAGAACTGAATATATATGTGTAGGAACGGAATATATATGTGTAAGAACGTAAGATATGCGTAAGAACGGAATATATATGTGTAAGAACGGAAATATATGTGTAAGAACGGAATATATATGTGTAAGAACAGAATATATATGTGTAAGAAAGGAATATTTATGCGTAAGAACGGAATATATATGTGTAAGAACTGAATATATATGCGTAAGAACTGAATATATATGCGTAAAAACTGAATATATATGTCTAAGAACTGAATATATATGTGTAAGGACTGAATATATATGTGTAAGAACAGAATATATATGTGTAAAAACTGAATATATATGTGTAAGAACTGAATATATTTGTGTAAGAACTGAATATATATGTGGAAGAACTGAATATATATGAGTAAAACTGAATATATATGCGTAAGAACTGAATATATATGCGTAAAACTGAATATATACGTGTAAGAACTGAATATATATGCGTAAGAACGGAATATATATGCGTAAGAACGAAATATATATGTGTAAGAACTGAAATTATATGTGTAAGAACGGAATATATGTGTAAGAACTGAATATATATGCGCAAGAACTGAATATATATGCGTAAGAACTGAATATCTATGCGTAAAACTGAATATATATGTGTAAGAACTGAATATATATGCGTAATAACTGAATATATATGCGTAATAACTGAATATATATGTCTAAGAACTGAATATATATGTGTTAGAACTGAATATATATGTGTAGGAACGGAATATATATGTGTAAAAACTGAATATATATGTGTAAGAACTGAATATATATGTGTAAGAACGGAATATATATGTGTAAGAACTGAATATATATGCGTAAGAACTGAATATATATGCGTAAGAACTGAATATATATGCGTAAGAACTGAGTATATATGTCTAAGAACTGAATATATATCCGTAAGAACTGAATATATAATGCGTAAGAACTGAGTATTTATGCGTAAGAACGGAATATATATGTGTAAGAACGCAATATATATGTGTAAGAACGGAATATATATGTGTAAGAAAGGAATATTTATGCGTAAGAACGGAATATATATGTAAGAACTGAATATATATGCGTAAGAACTGAATATATATGCGTAAGAACTGAATATATATGCGTAAAACTGAATATATATGTGTAAGAACTGAATATATATGAGTAAGAACTGAATATATATGCGTAAGAACTGAATATGTATGTCTAAGAACTGAATATATATGCGTGAGAACGGAATATATATGCGTAAGAACTCAATATATATGCTTAAGAACTGAATATATATGCGTAAAACTGAATATATATGTGTAAGAACTGAATATATATGTGTAATAACTGAATATATATGTTGAAGAACTGAATATATTTGCGTAATAACTGAATATATATGCGTAAAACTGAATATATATGCGTAAGAACTGAATATATATGTGTAGGAACGGAATATATATGTGTAAGAACGTAATATATGCGTAAGAACGGAATATATATGTGTAAGAACGGAAATATATGTGTAAGAACGGAATATATATGTGTAAGAACTGAATATATATGCGTAAGAACTGAATATATATGCGTAAGAACTCAATATATATGCTTAAGTATTGAACATATATGCGTAAAACTGAATATATATGTGTAAGAACTGAATATATATGCGTAAGAACTGAATATATATGTCTAAGAACTAAATATATATGTGTAAGAACTGAATATATGTGTAAGATCGGAATATATATGTGTAAGAACTGAATATATATGTGTAAGAACTGAATATATATGTGTAAGAACTGAATATATATGTGTAAGAACAGAATATATATGCGTAAGAACTGAATATATATGCGTAAAACTGAATATATATGTAAGAACTGAATATATATGTGTAAGAACTGAATATATATGCGTAAGAACAGAATATATATGCGTAAGAACTGAATATATATGTCTAAGAACTGAATATATATGCGTAAGAACTCAATATATATGCGTAAGAACTCAATATATATGCTTAAGAAATGAATATATATGCGTAAAACTGAATATATATGTGTAAGAAATGAATATATATGCGTAAGAACTGAATATATATGCGTAAGAACTGAGTATATATGTCTAAGAACTGAATATATATCCGTAAGAACTCAATATATATGCGTAAGAACTGAGTATTTATGTGTAAGAACGGAATATATATGTGTAAGAACGGAATATATATGTGTAAGAACAGAATATATATGTGTAAGAAAGGAATATTTATGCGTAAGAACGGAATATATATGTGTAAGAAATGAATATATATGCGTAAGAACTGAATATATATGCGTAAAAACTGAATATATATGTGTAAGAACTGAATATATATGCGTAAGAACGGAATATATATGTGTAAGAACGGAATATATATTTGTAAGAACAGAAAATATATGTGTAAGAACGGAATATATATGTGTAAGAACTGAATATATATTTGTAAGAACTGAATATATATGTGTACGAACTGAATATATATGCGTAAGAACTGGATATATATGCGTTAAACTGAATATATATGTGCAAGAACTGAATATTATGCGTAAGAACTGAATAGATATGCGTAAAAACTGAATATATATGCGTAAGAACTGAATATATACATGATATATGCGTAAAACTAAATATATATGTGTAAGAACTGAATATATATGCGTAAGAACTGATAAATATATGTCTAAGAACTGAATATATATGTATAAGAACTGAATATATATGTGTAAGAACGGAATATATATGCGAAAAACTGAATATATATGTGTAAGATCTGAATATATATGCGTAAAAACTGAATATATATGCGTAAGAACTGAATATATCTGTCTAAGAACTGAATATATATCCGTAAGAACTGAATATATATGCGTAAGAACTGAATATATATGCGTAAGAACGGAATATATATGTGTAAGTACTGAATATATATGCGTAAGAACGGAATATATATGTGTAAGAACGGAAAATATATTTGTAAGAACAGAATATATATGTGTAAGAACTGAATAGATATGCGTAAAAACTGAATATATATGCGTAAGAACTAATATATACATGATATATGCGTAAAACTAAATATATATGCGTAAGAACTGAATATATATGCGTAAAACTGAATATATATGCTTAAGAACTGAATATATATGCGTAAAACTGAATATATATGTGCAAGAACTGAATATATATGCGTAAGAACTGAATATATATGCGTAAAAACTGAATATATATGCGTAAAAACTAAATATATATGCCTAAAACTAAATATATATGTGTAAGAACTGAATATATATGTGTAAGATCTGAATATATATGCGTAAGAACTGAATATATCTGTCTAAGAACTGAATATATATCCGTAAGAACTGAATATATATGCGTAAGAACTGAATATATATGCGTAAAAACTAAATATATATGCCTAAAACTAAATATATATGTGTAAGAACTGAATATATATGCGTAAAAACTGAATATATATGCGTAAGAACTGAATATATATGTCTAATAACTGAATATATATGTGTAAGAACTGAATATATATGCGTAAGAACTGAATATATATGCGCAAGAACTGAATATGTATGTCTAAGAACTGAATATATATGCGTAAGAACTGAATATATATGCGTAAGAACTCAATATATATGCTTAAGAACTGAATATATATGCGTAAAACTAAATATATATGTGTAAGAACTGAATATATATGCGTAAGAACTGAATATATATGCGTAAGAACTGAGTATATATGTCTAAGAACTGAATATATATCCGTAAGAACTGAATATATATGCGTAAGAACTGAATATTTATGCGTAAGAACTGAATATATATGTGTAAGAACGGAATATATATGTCTAATAACTGAATATATATCCGTAAGAACTGAATATATATGCGTAAGAGCCGAATATATATGCGTAATAACGGAATATATATGTGTAAGAACGCAATAAATATGTCTAAGAACGGAATATATATGTGTAAGAACGGAATATATATGCGTAAGAACGGAATATACATGTGTAAGAACGGAATATATATGTGTAAGAACTGAATATATATGTGTAAGAACGAAATATATGTGTAAGAACTGAATATATATGTGTAAGAAAGGAATATATATGTGTAAGAAAGGAATATTTATGCGTAAGAACGGAATATATATGTGTAAGAACTGAATATATATGCGTAAGAACTGAATATATACGCGTAAGAACTGAAAATATATGCGTAAAACTGTATATTTATGTAAGAACTGAATATATATGCGTAAGAACTGAATATATATGCGTAAAACTGAATATATATGTGTAATAACTGAATATATATGCGTAAGAACTGAATATATATGTCTAAGAACTGAATATATATGTGTAAGAACTGAATATATGTGTAAGAACTGAATATATATGTGTAAGAACTGAATATATATGTGTAAGAACAGAATATATATGCGTAAGAACGGAATATATATGTGTAAGAACTGAATATATATGTGTAAGAACGAAATATATGTGTAAGAACTGAATATATATGTGTAAGAAAGGAATATATATGTGTAAGAAAGGAATATTTATGCGTAAGAAAGGAATATTTATGCGTAAGAACGGAATATATATGTGTAAGAACTGAATATATATGCGTAAGAACTGAATATATATGCGTAAGAACTGAAAATATATGCGTAAAACTGTATATTTATGTAAGAACTGAATATATATGCGTAAGAACTGAATATATATGCGTAAAACTGAATATATATGTGTAATAACTGAATATATATGCGTAAGAACTGAATATATATGTCTAAGAACTGAATATATATGTGTAAGAACTGAATATATGTGTAAGAACTGAATATATATGTGTAAGAACTGAATATATATGTGTAAGAACAGAATATATATGCGTAAGAACGGAATATATATGTGTAAGAACTGAATATATATGTGTAAGAACGAAATATATGTGTAAGAACTGAATATATATGTGTAAGAAAGGAATATATATGTGTAAGAAAGGAATATTTATGCGTAAGAACGGAATATATCTGTGTAAGAACTGAATATATATGTGTAAGAACTGAATATATATGTGTAAGAACTGCATTTTAAATGCGTAAAACTGTATATTTATGTAAGAACTGAATATATATGCGTAAGAACTGAATATATATGCGTAAAACTGAATATATATGTGTAATAACTGAATATATATGCGTAAGAACTGAATATATATGTCTAAGAACTGAATATATATGTGTAAGAACTGAATATATGTGTAAGAACTGAATATATATGTGTTAGAACTGAATATATATGTGTAAGAACAGAATATATATGCGTAAGAACTGAATATATATGCGTAAAACTGAATATATATGTAAGAACTGAATATATATGTGTAAGAACTGAATATATATGCGTAAGAACTGAATATATATGCGTAAAAACTGAATATATATGTCTAAGAACTGAATATATATGCGTAAGAACGGAATATATATGAGTAAGAACTCAATATATATGCTTAAGAACTGAATATATATGTGTAAGAACTGAATATATATGCGTAAAAACTGAATATATATGCGTAAGAACTGAGTATATATGTCTAAGAACTGAATATATATCCGTAAGAACTGAATATATATGCGTAAGAACTGAATATTTATGCGTAAGAATGGAATATATATGTGTAAGAACGGAATATATATGTGTAAGAACGGAATATATATGTGTAAGAAAGGAATATTTATGCGTAAGAACGGAATATATATGTGTAAGAACTGAATATATATGCGTAAGAACTGAATATTTATGCGTTAAACTGAATATATATGTAAGAACTGAATATATATATGTAAGAACTGAATATATATGTGTAAGAACTGAATATATATGCGTAAGAACTGAATAAATATGCGTAAGAACTGAATATATATGTCTAAGAACTGAATATATATGCGTAAGAACGGAATATATATGCGTAAGAACTCAATATATATGCTTAAGAACTGAATATATATGTGTAAGAACTGAATATATATGCGTAAGAACTGAATATATATGCGTAAGAACTGAGTATATATGTCTAAGAACTGAATATATATCCGTAAGAACTGAATATATATGCGTAAGAACTGAATATTTATGCGTAAGAATGGAATATATATGTGTAAGAACGGAATATATATGTGTAAGAACGGAATATATATGTGTAAGAAAGGAATATTTATGCGTAATAACGGAATATATATGTGTAAGAACTGAATATATATGCGTAAGAACTGAATATATATGCGTTAGAACTGAATATATGTCTAAGAACTGAATATATATGTGTAAGAACTGAATATATATGCGTAAGAACTCAATATATATGCTTAAGAACTGAATATATATGCGTAAAACTGAATATATATGTGTAATAACTGAATATATATGCGTAAGAACTGAATATATATGCGTAAGAACTGAGTATATATGTCTAAGAACTGAATATATATCCGTAAGAACTGAATATATATGCGTAAGAACTGAATATTTATGCGTAAGAACGGAATATATATGTGTAAGAACGGAATATATATGTGTAAGAACGGAATATATATGTGTAAGAAAGGAATATTTATGCGTAAGGACGGAATATATATGTGTAAGAACTGAATATATATGTGTAAGAACTGAATATATATGTTTAAGAACTGAATATATATGTGTAAAAACTGAATATATATGTGTAAGAACTGAATATATATGCGTAAGAACAGAATATATATGCGTAAAACTGAATATATATGTGTAATAACTGAATATCTATGCGTAAGAACTGAATATATATGTCTAAGAACTGAATATATATGTGTAAGAACTGAATATATATGTGTAAGAACTGAATATCTATGTGTAAGAACAGAATATATATGCGTAAGAACGGAATATATATGTGTAAGAACTGAATATATATGTGTAAGAACGAAATATATGTGTAAGAACTGAATATATATGTGTAAGAAAGGACTATATATGTGTAAGAAAGGAATATTTATGCGTAAGAACGGAATATATATGTGTAAGAACTGAATATATATGTGTAAGAACTGAATATATATGCGTAAGAACTTAATATATATGCGTAAAACTGTATATTTATGTAAGAAATGAATATATATGCGTAAGAACTGAATATATATGCGTAAAACTGAATATATATGTGTAATAACTGAATATATATGCGTAAGAACTGAATATATATGTCTAAGAACTGAATATATATGTGTAAGAACTGAATATATGTGTAAGAACTGAATATATATGTGTAAGAACTGAATATATATGTGTAAGAACAGAATATATATGCGTAAGAACTGAATATATAGGCGTAAAACTGAATATATATGTAAGAACTGAATATATATGTGTAAGAACTGAATATATATGCGTAAGAACTGAATATATATGCGTAAAAACTGAATATATATGTCTAAGAACTGAATATATATGCGTAAGAACGGAATATATATGCGTAAGAACTCAATATATATGCTTAAGAACTGAATATATATGTGTAAGAACTGAATATATATGCGTAAAAACTGAATATATATGCGTAAGAACTGAGTATATATGTCTAAGAACTGAATATATATCCGTAAGAACTGAATATATATGCGTAAGAACTGAATATTTATGCGTAAGAATGGAATATATATGTGTAAGAACGGAATATATATGTGTAAGAACGGAATATATATGTGTAAGAAAGGAATATTTATGCGTAAGAACGGAATATATATGTGTAAGAACTGAATATATATGCGTAAGAACTGAATATATATGCGTTAAACTGAATATATATGTAAGAACTGAATATATATATGTAAGAACTGAATATATATGTGTAAGAACTGAATATATATGCGTAAGAACTGAATATATATGCGTAAGAACTGAATATATATGTCTAAGAACTGAATATATATGCGTAAGAACGGAATATATATGCGTAAGAACTCAATATATATGCTTAAGAACTGAATATATATGTGTAAGAACTGAATATATATGCGTAAGAACTGAATATATATGCGTAAGAACTGAGTATATATGTCTAAGAACTGAATATATATCCGTAAGAACTGAATATATATGCGTAAGAACTGAATATTTATGCGTAAGAATGGAATATATATGTGTAAGAACTGAATATATATGTGTAAGAACGGAATATATATGTGTAAGAAAGGAATATTTATGCGTAAGAACGGAATATATATGTGTAAGAACTGAATATATATGCGTAAGAACTGAATATATATGCGTTAGAACTGAATATATGTCTAAGAACTGAATATATATGTGTAAGAACTGAATATATATGCGTAAGAACTCAATATATATGCTTAAGAACTGAATATATATGCGTAAAACTGAATATGTATGTGTAAGAACTGAATATATATGCGTAAGAACTGAATATATATGCGTAAGAACTGAGTATATATGTCTAAGAACTGAATATATATCCGTAAGAACTGAATATATATGCGTAAGAACTGAATATTTATGCGTAAGAACTGAATATATATGTGTAAGAACGGAATATATATGTGTAAGAACGGAATATATATGTGTAAGAAAGGAATATTTATGCGTAAGGACGGAATATATATGTGTAAGAACTGAATATATATGTGTAAGAACTGAATATATATGTTTAAGAACTGAATATATATGTGTAAAAACTGAATATATATGTGTAAGAACTGAATATATATGCGTAAGAACTGAATATATATGCGTAAAACTGAATATATATGTAAGAACGGAATATATATGCGTAAGAACTGAATATATATGCGTAAGAACTGAATTTATATGTGTAAGAACTGAATAAATATGCGTAAGAACTGAATATATATGCGTAAGAACTGAATATGTATGTCTAAGAACTGAATATATAGGCGTGAGATCGGAATATATATGCGTAAGAACTCAATATATATGCTTAAGAACTGAATATATATGCGTAAAACTGAATATATATGTGTAAGAACTGAATATATATGTGTAAGAACTGAATATATATGTGTAAGAACTGAATATATACGCGTAAAACTGAATATATATGCGTAAGAACTGAATATACATGCGTAAAACTAAATATATACGTGTAAGAACTGAATATATATGCGTAAGAACGGAATATATATGTGTAAGAACGGAATATATATTTGTAATAACGGAAAATATATGTGTAAGAACGGAATATATATGTGTAGGCACTGAATATATATGCGCAAGAACTGAATATATATGCGTAAGAACTGAATATATATGCGTAAAACTGAATATGTATGTGTAAGAACTGAATATATATGCGTAAGAACTGAATACATATGCGTAAGAACTGAATATATATGTCTACGAACTGAATATATATGTGTAAGAACTGAATATATATGTGTAGGAACGGAATATATATGTGTAAGAACTGAATATATATGTGTAAGAACTGAATATATACGTGTAAGAATGGAATATATATGTGTAAGGACTGAATATATATATGCGTAAGAACTGAAAATATATGCGTAAGAACTGAATATATATGCGTAAGAACTGAATATATATGTGTAAGAACTGAATATATATGCGTAAGAACTGAATATATATGCGTAAGAACTGAATATATATGTCTAAGAACTGAATATATATGTGTAAGAACTGAATATATATGCGTAAGAACTGAATATATATGCGTAAGAACTGAATATATATGTCTAAGAACTGAAGATATATGTGTAAGAACTGAATATATATGTGTAAGAACGGAATGTATATGTGTAAGAACTGAATATATATGTGTAAGAACTGAATATATATGTGTACGAACGGAATATATATGTGTAAGAACGGAATATATATGTGTAAGAACGTAATATATATGCGTAAGAACGGAATATATATGTGTAAGAACGGAATATATATTTGTAAGAACGGAAAATATATGTGTAAGAACGGAATATATATGTGTAAGAACTGAATATTCATGCGCAAGAACTGAATATATATGCGTAAAAACTGAATATATATGCGTAAAATTGAATATATACGTGTAAGAACTGAATATATATGCGTAAGAACTGAATATATATGCGTAATAACTGAATATGTATGTCTAAGAACTGAATATATATGTGTAAGAACTGAATATATATGTGTAAGAACGGAATATATATGTGTAAGAACGGAAAATATATGTGTAAGAACGGAATATATATGTGTAAGAACTGAATATATATGCGCAAGAACTGAATATATATGCGTAAAAACTGAATACATATGCGTAAAACTGAATATATACGTGTAAGAACTGAATATATATGCGTAAGAACTGAATATATATGCGTAAGAACTGAATATATATGTCTAAGAACTGAATATATATGTGTAAGAACTGAATATATATGTGTAAGAACGGAATATATATGTGTAAGAACTGAATATATATGTGTAAGAACTGAATATATATGTGTAAGAACGGAATATATATGTGTAAGAACTGAATATATATGCGTAAGAACTGAATATATATGCGTAAGAACTGAATATATATGCGTAAGAACTGAATATATATGCGTAAAACTGAATATGTAAGTGTAAGAACTGAATATATATGCGTAAGAACGGAATATATATGCGTAAGAACTGAATATATATGTGTAAGAACTGAATATATATGTCTAAGAACTGAATATATATGTGTAAGAATTGAATATATATGTGTAAGATCTGAATATATATGTGTAAGAACTGAATATATTTGCGTAAGAACTGAATATATATGCGTAAATCTGAATATATATGCGTAAGAACTGAATATATATGCGTAAAACTGAATATATACGTGTAAGAACTGAATATATGTGCGTAAGAACGGAATATATATGCGTAAAAACGGAATATATATGTTTAAGAACGGAATATATATTTGTAAGAACGGAAAATATAAGTGTAAGAACGGAATATATATGTGTAAGAACTGAATATTCATGCGCAAGAACTGAATATATATGCGTAAAAACTGAATATATATGCGTAAAATTGAATATATACGTGTAAGAACTGAATATATATGCGTAAGAACTGAATATATATGCGTAATAACTGAATATGTATGTCTAAGAACTGAATATATATGTGTAAGAACTGAATATATATGTGTAAGAACGGAATATATATGTGTAAGAACGGAAAATATATGTGTAAGAACGGAATATATATGTATAAGAACTGAATATATATGCGCAAGAACTGAATATATATGCGTAAAAACTGAATATATATGCGTAAAACTGAATATATACGTGTAAGAACTGAATATATATGCGTAAGAACTGAATATATATGCGTAAGAACTGAATATATATGTCTCAGAACTGAATATATATGTGTAAGAACTGAATATATATGTGTAAGAACAGAATATATATGTGTAAGAACTGAATATATATGTGTAAGAACTGAATATATATGTGTAAGAACGGAATATATATGTATAAGAACTGAATATATATGCGTAAGAACTGAATATATATGCGTAAGAACTGAATATATATGCGTAAGAACTGAATATATATATGTGTAAGAACTGAATATATATGCGTAAGAACTGAATATATATGCGTAAGAACTGAATATATATGTCTAGGAACTGAATATATATGTGTAAGAACTGAATATATATGTGTAAGAACGGAATATCTATGTGTAAGAACTGAATATATATGTGTAAGAACGGAATATATATGTGTAAGAACGGAATATATATGTGTAAGAACTGAATATATATGTGTAAGAACTGAATATATGTGTAAGAGCTGAATATATATGTGTAAGAACTGAATATATATGCGTAAGAACTGAATATATATGCGTAAAACTGAATATGTAAGTGTAAGAACTGAATATATATGCGTAAGAATGGAATATATATGCGTAAGAACGGAATATATATGTGTAAGAACTGAATATATATGTCTAAGAACTGAATATATATGTGTAAGAATTGAATATATATGTGTAAGAACGGAATATATATGTGTAAGAACTGAATATATATGTGTAAGAACTGAATATATATGTAAGAACTGAATATATATGCGTAAGAACTGAACATATATGTCTAAGAACTGAATATATATGCGTAAGAACTGAATATATATGCGTAAGAACTCAATATATATGCTTAAGAACTGAATATATATGCGTAAAACTGAATATATATGTATAAGAACTGAATATATATGTGTAAGAAAGGAATATATATGCGTTAGAACGGAATATATATGTGTAAGAACGGAATATATATTTGTAAGAACGGAAAATATATGTGTAAGAACGGAATATATATGTGTAAGAACGGAATATATATTTGTAAGAACGTAATATATATGCGTAAGAACGGAATATATATGTGTAAAAACGGAATATATATTTGTAAGAACGGAAAATATATGTGTAAGAACGGAATATATATGTGTACGAACTGAATATATATGTGTAAGAACGGAATATATATGTTTAAGAACTGAATATATATGTGTAAAAACTGAATATATATGTGTATGAACTGAATCTATATGTGTAAAAACTGAATATATATGTGTAAGAACTGAATATATATGCGTCAGAACTGAATATATATGCGTAAAACTGAATATATATGTGCAAGAACTGAATATATACGCGTAAGAAAGGAATATATATGCGTAAAAACGGAATATATATTCGTAAGAACTGAATGTATATATGCGTAAAACTAAATATATATGTGTAAGAACTGAATATATATGCGTAAGAACTGAATATATATGTCTAAGAACTGAATATATATGTGTAAGAACTGAATATATATGCGTAAAACTGAATATATACGTGTAAGAACTGAATATATATGCGTAAGAACTGAATATATATGCGTAAGAACTGAATATGTATGTCTAAGAACTGAATATATAGGCGTGAGAACGGAATATATATGCGTAAGAACTCAATATATATGCTTAAGAACTGAATATATATGCGTAAAACTGAATATATATGTGTAAGAACTGAATATATATGTGTAAGAACTGAATATATATGTGTAAGATCTGAATATATTTGCGTAAGAACTGAATATATATGCGTAAGAACTGAATATATATGTCTAAGAACTGAATATATATATGTAAGAACTGAATATATATGCGTAAAACTGAATATATACGTGTAAGAACTGAATATATATGCGTAAGAACTGAATATATATGCGTAAGAACTGAATATATATGCGTAAAACTGAATATATACGTGTAAGAACTGAATATATGTGCGTAAGAACGGAATATATATGCGTAAGAACGGAATATATATGTGTAAGAACGGAATATATATTTGTAAGAACGGAAAATATATGTGTAAGAACGGAATATATATGTGTAAGAACTGAATATATATGTGTAAGAACGGAATATCTATGTGTAAGAACTGAATATATATGTGTAAGAACGGAATATATATGTGTAAGAACGGAATATATATGTGTAAGAACTGAATATATATGTGTAAGAACTGAATATATGTGTAAGAGCTGAATATATATGTGTAAGAACTGAATATATATGCGTAAGAACTGAATATATATGCGTAAAACTGAATATGTAAGTGTAAGAACTGAATATATATGCATAAGAATGGAATATATATGCGTAAGAACGGAATATATATGTGTAAGAACTGAATATATATGTCTAAGAACTGAATATATATGTGTAAGAATTGAATATATATGTGTAAGAACGGAATATATATGTGTAAGAACTGAATATATATGTGTAAGAACTGAATATATATGTAAGAACTGAATATATATGCGTAAGAACTGAACATATATGTCTAAGAACTGAATATATATGCGTAAGAACTGAATATATATGCGTAAGAACTCAATATATATATGCTTAAGAACTGAATATTTATGCGTGAAACTGAATATATATGTGTAAGAACTGAATATATATGCCTAAGAACTGAATATTTATGCGTGAAACTGAATATATATGTGTAAGAACTGAATATATATGTCTAAGAACTGAATATTTATCCGTAAGAACTGAATATATATGCGTAAGAACTGAATATGCGTAAGAAAAGAATATATATGTGTTAGAACGGAATATATATGCGTTAGAACGGAATATATATGTGTAAGAACGGAAAATATATTTTTAAAACGGAAAATATATGTGTAAGAACGGAATATATATGTGTAAGAACGGATATATATGTGTAAGAACGGAATATATATGTGTAAGAACGTAGTATATATGCGTAAGAACGGAATATATATGTGTACGAACGGAATATATATTTGTAAGAACGGAAAATATATGTGTAAGAACGGAATATATATGTGTAAGAACTGAATATATATGTGTAAGAACGGAATATATATGTTTAAGAACTGAATATATATGTGTAAAAACTGAATATATATGTGTAAGAACTGAATATATATGTGTAAAAACTGAATATATATGTGTAAGAACTGAATATATATGCGTAAGAACTGAATATATATGCGTAAAACTGAATATATATGTGCGAGAACTGAATATATACGCGTAAGAACTGAATATATATGCGTAAAAACTGAATATATATGCGTAAGAACTGAATATATATGCGTAAGAACTGAATATATATGCGTAAAACTGAATGTATATGTGCAAGAACTGAATATATACGCGTAAGAACTGAATATATATGCGTAAAACTGAATATATATGCGTAAGAACTGAATATATATGCGTAAAACTGAATATATATGTGCAAGAACTGAATATATACGCGTAAGAACTGAATATATATGCGTAAAAACTGAATATATATGCGTAAGAACTGAATATATATGCGTAAAACTAAATATATATGTGTAAAAACTGAATATATATGCGTAAGAACTGAATATATATGTCTAAGAACTGAATATATATGTGTAAGAACTGAATATATATGTGTAAGAACGGAATATATATGTGTAAGAACTGAAAATATATGTGTAAGAACTGAATATATATGTGTAAGAACGGATTATATATGCGTAAGAACTGAATATATATTTGTAAGAACGGAAAATATATGTGTAACAACGGAATATATATGTGTAAGAACTGAATATATATGCGTAAGAACTGAATATATATGCGTAAGATCTGAATATATATGCGTAAGAACTGAATATATATGCGTAAGAACTGAATATATATGCGTAAGAACTGAATATATATGCGTAAGAACTAAATATATATGTGTAAGAACTGAATATATATGCGTAAGAACTGAATATATATGTCTAAGAACTGAATATATATGTGTAAGAACTGAAAATATATGTGTAAGAACTGAATATATATGTGTAAGAACTGATTATATATGCGTAAGAACTGAATATATATGCGCAAGAACTGAATATGTATGTCTAAGAACTGAATATATATGCGTAAGAACTGAAAATATATGCGTAAGAACTCAATATATATTCTTAAGAACTAAATATATATGCGTAAAACTGAATATATATGTGTAAGAACTGAATATATATGCGTAAGAACTGAATATATATGCCTATGAACTGAATATATATGCGTAGGAACTGAATATATATGTCTAATAACTGAATATATATCCGTAAGAACTGAATATATATGCGTAAGAACCGAATATATATGCGTAAGAACGGAATATATATGTGTAAGAACGGAATATGTATGTGTAAGAACGGAATATATATGTGTAAGAACGGAATATATATGCGTAAGAACGGAATATACATGTGTAAGAACGGAATATATATGTGTAAAACTGAATATATATGTGTAAGAACGGAATATATGTGTAAGAACTGAATATATATGTGTAAGAACTGAATATATATGTGTAAGAATTGAATATATATGTGTAAAAACTGAATATATATGCGTAAGAACTGAATATATATACGTAAAACTGAATGTATATGTGTAAGAACTGAATATATATGCGTAAGAACTGAATATATATGTGTAAGAACGGAATATATATGTGTAAGAACGTAATATATGCGTAAGAACGGAAAATATAAGTGTAAGAACGGAATATATATGTGTAAGAACTGAATATATATGCGTATGAACTGAATATATATGCGTAAGAACTCAATATATACGTCTAAGAACTGAATATATATCCGTAAGAACTGAATATATATGCGTAAGAACTGAATATGCGTAAGAAAAGAATATATATGTGTAAGAACGGAATATATATTTGTAAGAACGGAAAATATATGTGTAAGAACGGAATATATATGTGTAAGAACTGAATATATATGTGTAGGAACGGAATATATATGTGTAAGAACGTAATATATATGCGTAAGAACGGAATATATATGTGTAAGAACGGAATATATATTTGTAAGAACGGAAAATATATGTGTAAGAACGGAATATATATGTGTAAGAACTGAATATATATGGGTAAGAACGGAATATATATGTTTAAGAACTGAATATATATGTGTAAAAACTGAATATATATGTGTAAGAACTGAATATATATGTGTAAAAACTGAATATATATGTGTAAGAACTGAATATATATGCGTAAGAACTGAATATATATGCGTAAAACTGAATATATATGTGCAAGAACTGAATATATACGCGTAAGAACTGAATATATATGCGTAAAAACTGAATATATATGCGTAAGAACTGAATATATATGCGTAAAACTAAATATATATGTCTAAGAACTGAATATATATGTGTAAGAACTGAATATATATGTGTAAGAACGGAATATATATGTGTAGGAACTGAAAATATATTAGTAAGAACTGAATATATATGTGTAAGAACGGATTATATATGCGTAAGAACTGAATATATATGCGCACGAACTGAATATGTATGTCTAAGAACTGAATATATATGCGTAAGAACTGAAAATATATGCGTAAGAACTCAATATATATGCTTAAGAACTGAATATATATGCGTAAAACTGAATATATATGTGTAAGAACTGAATATATATGCGTAAGAACTGAATATATATGCGTAAGAACTGAATATATATGCGTAAGAACTGAATATATATGTCTAATAACTGAATATATATCCGTAAGAACTGAATATATATGCGTAAGAACCGAATATATATGCTTAAGAACGGAATATATATGTGTAAGAACGGAATATATATGTGTAAGAACGGAATATATATGTGTAAGAACGGAATATATATGCGTAAGAACGGAATATACATGTGTAAGAACTGAATATATATGTGTAAGAACTGAATATATATGTGTAAGAACGGAATATATGTGTAAGAACTGAATATATATGTGTAAGAACTGAATATATATGTGTAAGAATTGAATATATATGTGTAAAAACTGAATATATATGCGTAAGAACTGAATATATATGCGTAAAACTGAATGTATATATGTAAGAACTGAATATATATGCGTAAGAACTAAATATATATGTGTAAGAACGGAATATATATGTGTAAGAACGTAATATATGAGTAAGAACGGAAAGTATATGTGTAAGAACGGAAATATATGTGTAAGAACGGAATATATATGTGTAAGAACTGAATATATATGCGTAAGAACTGAATATATATGCGTAAGAACTCAATATATATGCTTAAGTACTGAATATATATGCGTAAAACTGAATATATATGTGTAAGAACTGAATATATATGCGTAAGAAATGAATATATATGTCTAAGAACTGAATATATATGTGTAAGAACTGAATATATGTGTAAGAACGGAATATATATGTGTAAGAACGGAATATATATGTGTAAGAACTGAATATATATGTGTAAGAACTGAATATATATGTGTAAGAACAGAATATATATGCGTAAGAACTGAATATATATGCGTAAAACTGAATATATATTTAAGAACTGAATATATATGTGTAAGAACTGAATATATATGCGTAAGAACTGAATATATATGCGTAACAACTGAATATATATGTCTAAAAACTGAATATATATGCGTAAGAACTCAATATATATGCGTAAGAACTCATATATATGCTTAAGAACTGAATATATATGCGTAAAACTGAATATATATGTGTAATAACTGAATATATATGCGTAAGAACTGAATATATATGCGTAAGAACTGAGTATATATGTCTAAGAACTGAATATATATCCGTAAGAACTGAATATATATGCGTAAGAACTGAATATTTATGCGTAAGAACGGAATATATATGTGTAAGAACGGAATATATATGTGTAAGAACGGAATATATATGTGTAAGAAAGGAATATTTATGCGTAAGAACGGAATATATATGTGTAAGAACTGAATATATATGCGTAAGAACTGAATATATATGCGGAAAACTGAATGTATATATGTAAGAACTGAATATATATGTGTAAGAACTGAATATATATGCGTAAGAACTGAATATATATGCGTAAAACTGAATATATATGTGTACGAACTGAATATATATGCGTAAGAACGGAATATATATGTGTAAGAACTGAATATATATGCGTAAGAAATGAATATATATGCGTAAGAACTGAATATATATGTCTAAGAACTGAATATATATGTGTAAGAACTGAATATATATGTGTAAGAACGGAATATATATGTGTAAGAACTGAATATATATGCGTAAGAACTGAATATATATGCGTAAGAACTGAATATATATGCGTAAGAACTGAATATATATATGTGTAAGAACTGAATATATATGCGTAAGAACTGAATATATATGCGTAAGAACTGAATATATATGTCTAAGAACTGAATATATATGTGTAAGAACTGAATATATATGTGTAAGAACGGAATATCTATGTGTAAGAACTGAATATATATGTGTAAGAACGGAATATATACGTGTAAGAACGGAATATATATGTGTAAGAACTGAATATATATGTGTAAGAACTGAATATATGTGTAAGAGCTGAATATATATGTGTAAGAACTGAATATATATCCGTAAGAACTGAATATATATGTGTAAAACTGAATATGTAAGTGTAAGAACTAAATATATATGCGTAAGAATGGAATATATATGCGTAAGAACGGAATATATATGTGTAAGAACTGAATATATATGTCTAAGAACTGAATATATATGTGTAAGAATTGAATATATATGTGTAAGAGCGGAATATATATGTGTAAGAACTGAATATATATGTGTAAGAACTGAATATATGTGTAAGAACTGAATATATATGCGTAAGAACCGAACATATATGTCTAAGAACTGAATATATATGCGTAAGAACTGAATATATATGCGTAAGAACTCAATATATATGCTTAAGTACTGAATATATATGCGTAAAACTGAATATATATGTATAAGAACTGAATATATATGCGTAAGAACTGAATATATATGCGTAAGAACTGAATATATATGTATAAGAACTGAATATATATCCGTAAGAACTGAATATATATGCGTAAGAACTGAATATGCGTAAGAAAAGAATATAAATGTGTAAGAACGGAATATATATGCGTTAGAACCGAATATATATGTGTAAGAACGGAATATATATTTGTAAGAACGGAAAATATATGTGTAAGAACGGAATATATATGTGTAAGAACGGAATATATATGTGTAAGAACGGAATATATATGTGTAAGAACGTAATATATATGCGTAAGAACGGAATATATATGTGTAAGAACGGAATATATATTTGTAAGAACGGAAAATATATGTGTAAGAACGGAATATATATGTGTAAGAACTGAATATATATGTGTAAGAACGGAATATATATGTGTAAGAACTGAAAATATATGCGTAAGAACTGTATATATATGCGTAAGAACTGAATATATATGCGTAAGAACTGAATATATATGCGTAAGAACTGAATATATATGCGTAAGAACTGAATATATATGTCTAAGAACTGAATATATATGTGTAAGAACTGAATATATATGTGTAAGAACGGAATATATATGTGTAAGAACTGAATATATATGTGTAAGAACTGAATATATATGTGTAAGAACGGAATATATATGTGTAAGAACTGAATATATATGTGTAAGAACTGAATATATGTGTAAGAGATGAATATATATGTGTAAGAACTGAATATATATGCGTAAGAACTGAATATATATGCGTAAAACTGAATATGTAAGTGTAAGAACTGAATATATATGCGTAAGAACGGAATATATATGCGTAAGAACGGAATATATATGTGTAAGAACTGAATATATATGTCTAAGAACTGAATATATATGTGTAAGAATTGAATATATATTTGTAACAACGGAATATATATGTGTAAGAACTGAATATATATTTGTAAGAACTAAATATATGTGTAAGAACTGAATATATATGCGTAAGAACTGAACATATATGTCTAAGAACTGAATATATATGCGTAAGAACTGAATATATATGCGTAAGAACTCAATATATAAGCTTAAGAACTGAATATGTATGCGTAAAACTGAATATATATGTGTAAGAACGGAAAATATATGTGTAAGAACGGAATATATATGTGTAAGAACTGAATATATATGTGTAAGAACGGAATATATATGTTTAAGAACTGAATATATATGTGTAAAAACTGAATATATATGTGTAAGAACTGAATATATATGTGTAAAACCTGAAAATATATGTGTAAGAACTGAATATATATGCGTCAGAACTGAATATATATGCATAAAACTGAATATATATGTGCAAGAACTGAATATATACGCGTAAAACTAAATATATATGTGTAAGAACTGAATATATATGCGTAAGAACTGAATATATATGTCTAAGTACTGAATATATATGTGTAAGAACTGAATATATATGCGTAAAACTGATTATATACGTGTAAGAACTGAATATATATGTGTAAGAACTGAATATATATGCGTAAGAACTGAATATGTATATCTTAGAACTGAATATATAGGCGTGAGAACGGAATATATATGCGTAAGAACTCAATATATATGCTTAAGAAC
>JAWPHD010020498.1:0-31574 GCA_037043455.1 Cyrtodaria siliqua | reverse complement strand
AGTCTATGCTCTGAGATGACTTATCATGCCACCCGTCCATTTCACCCGCTAGAACTATTTTTAATCATGTTCAATTATACATTAAAGATACTAAACGTGTTCAGAGATTATATACATTATTATGACACCCTCTCGGGGCAGGACCCTACAACCACAGCATCATCATTCATTCCTTCTTGTTTAATATTTCCTTATTCTTTTTTCAACGAAAAATGTATTTGAATATTCTACGTTAATTATATTGCCATTTTGTTAACTGTTAATTACAATATTGTTGGGATGGGCCTTTATTAATGTTGGAAGAACATTGCTTGTATTATATAGAAGAAAAGCAATAAAATATGTTTTAAGTAAAGTAACCCTGCATCTATACAACTTGTGATTTATACAGCGTTATATCTGTTTTTAGAGTAATGCCACAAACGGGTTGCGAGTTCGAGCTGAGACGAAATCGTGTACTTGTATATATAAAACGTGTTTTAATGGGTTTTTAAGGAAATCATACCGCTAGCTACATACCGCGGGAAATAACGTCGTGAACAAAAGAAAACCACGCGTTGTACACGGTACCGGAAGCTAAACAAACGATTTGCGCACGAATATAGAGCGTCGACGTTGCCTACGTAAAACCATAGTAACGTCCAAGGAAACGTCAACAATCGAAAGTTTGTTTAGACAAAATGGAAAATCTTTACACAAAGCATAACTTAAATGTTAATAGCAGGTCGGATCAACAGACATTTGGCAATATGGGCATGACCAAATCCTCGTAAGTTTGTTTTCTTTTGATTGGAAATGTGATGAAATTGATTATTCGGAATCTTAAACTGGCAACTAAACAGTTGAAATAGTTGATAACGTTTTCTCATTTAAATGAAACAATATAGATATGTGTATATGTCAACTGGCTCATGTTAGGCCCTGTGACTGTAAAATGTCATGACGCTAACTAAAGTAAACTCATTGTATTTTACTTTTGGACGCAGATTTCGGGCCTATAAGCTTTTTATTTATCCTCGTTGCAATGCACTAGCCATTTTAGTGAGCACATCTCGGTTTTATTCTCACCCGTTGTGAAATTCTGTTTAAGTATTTCGATATTAATATTCACATTATATGATATCTGTTCATCATACGGATAACAAGCTGTTTTATTTGGCTCTTATATAATGTATGAGCCAAATAATATATAATATGAAATGTGTTAAGGAAATTGTCATGAATTGTAATTGATTTATGTAAGGACGTGATATATTTACGCCTTCTCATTGTATCAACTCAGATTATATAAACTACCCATTTGGACATGTATTTTTTAATACCTACACTGTTGCCATGCTTTGTGAAAGTGTATGTTGCATCCCACCGGGCATTTAAGCCTTTCGGAATATGTTTAAATACAATCAAACACAGATCATTATATATGAAAAATGTATATTTTAATAAATATTACAATGATACTTATTTAATATCCCACTATATAACCTTGTGTTTCGTTTCGACAAGGGATATTCGTGTAGTATTCTATTATTTCTAATTAAAATTCGACTCACTTTGTTGAAATATTACAATAAAGTGTTGCCGATAGTAACGTAAATACAAGGAGGTTCGTAATTAATAACATATTTTGTAATATTTTGCTTTCGTCAAGGGACACATGGTATTATGATAATTACAACCTGTAATCACCACCATATAGTGTTATTATTATTATTTTATTTTTCATTACAATTTATGACTTAAATTCATCTTTTTTGTATGTGTCATATGTGATTTGTAAATCATCTGTATTTTGAATAGTTAAAGTACTGATTTATTTAAGTCACATGCATTGTATATATGCCATTTATATCTTGATTTGTATATAGTTTGACTACTTTGAATATTATGTATGTACACTCTCCTACGCTTGGAGGAATTAAAGATCTACTACCGTCCTGGCTGAGACAGCACGCACGATCCCTGGAACAAATATAATTAAAACTTTATTGTCTTAATAAACAAATGGAACAAATTGGTAATATATTCCAATAACTATAACTTACTTTTTTTTTAATTAGTCTTGCTATTGAGTAACACATTCCCAAGAATTGCAATCTGTATTATATACTTTTATTTTGCCAAACATAACAAAGATAGTGTTGCTCATATAAAGATAGTGTTGTTTTATTCACTCATATTTTCATTCTTTAACTAATCTTTTATTTATTTTTAATACTTGCATTAGACTTTTATAAGTTTATTTGTTTATCCTGTTTTAGCAACTGAGGTTGTGTTGTTGTTGCGTTTGTTTCTTTTTTTTTAGTTTTGTTTAGATCACGATAGGATTAATCTGAACAAGAATCTTTATTCACAAAAAAAATAAAACATCTCTTAAAATTCTCTTAGGGAATTTTATCAAGTAACATATGCACTATGTTTAATACATATATATATATATATATATATATATATATATATATATATATATATATTTTACACTCTGATAGTAATATGTTGATCATGTAATTATGTGTCTCATTAATTATGTCGAATCCGGTCGAGTTTTAAATGTACGTTGTCTTTTATGTGTATTGTAGTTTATATATTGTATTTAAGAGCTGTGACAAGATAATAAACTATTTACTTACTTATTTACTTATTTACTACTTACTTACTTACTTGCTTACTTACTTCCTTACTTGCTTACTTACTTAGTTACTTGCTTAGTACTTAACTTACTATTTAACTAACTAGCTAACTTAGTTAATTGAATTTGTGATTATGCGTTTGCAATTAACATTTATGTTTTGTTTTCTCAGTACTAGCCCTTGTTTTCAGATATATATAAGCGTTGTTCTGTTATACTTCAGTTTTGGTGTTGAGGGCAGATGGTCTCACCCTCCGAGGAACAATCCATTCTTGGAATCACAGACAGCTAGTACCCCTTCTGTCTTCTATTTCGCCTATATTCCTTCTTTGTCGCCCGATAATTTAAAACGCTCAAATATTCAGCGGATGGCGAATTGGATTATTAATATACCGACAGACCCTATTAATCCAGGTTTCTTTTCTATTTCTTTCCTATTTCTTTCTAATTTTCTAATTTCTTAGCGTGTTTATCAATATACTTAACAGAAAACTTACTTTTAACGTGAGATACTGGCATTCCGTACATTATATTTATGTTCGTGCATTTTGTTTGTATGTTGTCCATGCTTATGGTCGGGAGTTTTCTATATAGAGCTACAGTTACTGACTCGTGCTCTAAAATGAGTCAATAGTCAAGTCGTGTCTGAACGTACAGTAGTAACTCAGCGTCTAATTACACTACTCAACTTTTATAATCGGTCACTTTTCATAGAATTATATATTTTTTAATAATTCATATTTTCATTTGAAACGTTAACTGGCGTCGTTTAACAAATATCGCTAGCGATTTATAAAGCGTAATCTGCCTTGATTGGACTAAAACCTTGTTGATAAACTTAATAAAATATTGGTATGTGTTTCGGTGATTTCCAGTTTTAAGTATTCGTGTTATTTTCAAAAAAAACTGGGTGACCGATTATAAAAGTTGGGTAGAGTAATATATTCCTTTCTTACACGTTATAAGTGTTTCAGAAGATGGTACATGTTTGATCTTGTTTGTCGACTAACATGTTTTCAAAATGACAGCATCTACTTATAGAATGTCTTTACTCCGTGTTTTATTTTCGATCAGATGATATATTTTGCCGAATTATTCTTGTTTTTTTAAATTTGAGTGCCATTGTTTTGGTACATATTTATACAACCATTCTGAACATGTATCTTCATTTAGTCTGTCATTTTCTCTTCTTATTAAGGAACATTGTGCGGCTTCAAAAGGAAACTATGCAAGGCAAAAGAAGAAGACTTGGACATTGACGAACCAGTTATTAAGAAAAGAAAACTCAGTGTTGATGGCGAGGGCCAATGGCCAGAATCCCAAACAGGTAGAACCTCCACTTCCTTTCATGATTCCGCCCGTCCTTCTCTGCCGGCCAATCCTATACAAAGCTTAGGTATTCTGCGGACGACGAGTTTGGTCACCGAAGTGCCGACACACCATAGTGATTCGAGTTTCTTTCTTATATCTTTATTATTTTCTTATGTCTCTGTGTGTTTAAGGATGCACCGAAAAAATACGTTGAACATTTTTTATTTTTTCATGCTTTATTTTGTTTGCTCATGCTGTCCATGCTTTTGGTTGTCAAGATCATAGCGACGCTTGCTTATTTTACCGAGATCATGCTGTCGTTTCAGACTGGCTGACACAAGACACACCTGACAGAACGACATTGCACTATTTTACAAATCTATAAATAAAAATAGAGGGAAAATTCATCAATATATTGACGAATTAAACGTGAATGATAAGACTGACAAATAATAATTAAAAAAAAGTACGGACATTTGGTTACGGTTTCAATTTGAATTTGTTTCAATTTGAATTTGTATTAAAAATGTATTGGGGTTATACTGTTTTAGCATTGACTGTCTGTAAGTCCGTCCGTCGTTTACCAAACGCTTTAAATATTTCTGGTCACCTGCGACTACAAGGTCACACACTTGGAAGTTTTGCCTTTAGGTCTGCTTTCAGTAAAACGTTGAAGTTTTATTTTTGCTCATATTCTCAGATTGCTTTCATGCATTAGGCTAAAATATTAATATTATATGTGTTGACTGCCAAGGCCGAACAAAACATTCCGTCATTTCTGATCTCCTGCGACTACAAGGTCAAGGTCACACATTTGGAAGTGTTGCCTTTAGGTTTGCTTTCAGTAAAACGTTGAAGTTTTATTTTTGCTCATATTCTCAGATTGCTTTCATGCATTAGGCTATAATATTAACATTATATTTGTTGATTGCCAAGGCCGTACAAAACATTCCGTCATTTCTGATCTCCTGCGACCACAAGGTCAAGGTCACACATCTGGAAGTGTTGCATTTAGGTCTGCTTTCAGTAAAACGTTGAAGTTTTATTTTTGCTCATATTCTCAGATTGCTTTCATGCATTAGGCTATAATATTAATATTATATTTGTTGATTGCCAAGGCCGTACAAAACATTCCGTCATTTCTGATCTCCTGCGACCACAAGGTCAAGGTCACACATCTGGAAGTGTTGCCATTAGGTCTGCTTTTAGTAAAACGTTGAAGTTTTATTTTTGCTCATATTCGCAGATTGCTTTCATGCATTAGGCTATAATATTAATATTATATTTGTTGATTGACAAGGCCGTACAAAACATTATGTCATTTCTGATCTCCTGCGACCACAAGGTCAAGGTCACACATCTGGAACTGTTGCCTTTAGGTCTGCTTTCAGTAAAACGTTGACGTTATATTTTTGCTCATATTCTCAGATTGCTTTCATGCATTAGGCTATAATATCAATATTATATTTGTTGATTGCAAAGGCCGTACAACATATTCCGTCATTTCAGATCTCCTGCGACTACAAGGTCAAGGTCACACATTTGGAAGTGTTGCATTTAGGTCTGCTTTCAGTAAAACGTTGAAGTTTTATTTTTGCTCATATTCTCAGATTGCTTTCATGCATTAGGCTATAATATTAGTATTATATTTGTTGATTGCCATGGCCGTACAAAACATTCCGTCATTTCTGATCACCTACGACTACAAGGTCAAGGTCACACATCTGGAAGTGTTGCATTTAGGTCTAAATTCAGTAAAACGTTGAAGTTTTATTTTTGCTCATATTCTCAGATTGCTTTCATGCATTAGGCTATAATATTAATATTATATTTGTTGATTGCCAAGGCCGTACAAAACATTCCGTCATTTCTGATCTCCTGCGACCACAAGGTAAAGGTCACACATCTGGAAGTGTTGCCTTTATATCTGCTTTCAGTAAAACGTTGAAGTTTTATTTTTGCTCATATTCTCAGATTGCTTTCATGCATTAGGCTATACTATTAATATTATATTTGTTGATTGCCAAGGCCGTACAAAACATTCCGTCATTTCTGATCTCCTGCGACCACAAGGTCAAGGTCACACATCTAGAAGTGTTGCTTTTACGTCTGCTTTCAGTAAAACGTTGAAGTTTTATTTTTGCTCATATTCTCAGATTGCTTTCATGCATTAGGCTATAATATTAATATTATATTTGTTGATTTCCAAGGCCTTACAAAACATTCCGTAATTTCTGATCTCCTGCGACCACAATGTCAAGGTCACACATCTGGAAGTGTTGCCTTTAGGTCTGCTTTCAGTAAAACGTTGAAGTTTTATTTTTGCTCATATTCTCAGATTGCTTTCATGCATTATGCTACATTAAAATATTATATTTGTTGATTGCCTAGGCCGTACAAAACATTCCGTCATTTCTGATCTCCTGCGACCACAATGTCAAGATCACACATCTAGAAGTGTTGCCGGCAGGTCTACTTTCAGTAAAACGTTGAAGTTATATTTTTGCTCATATTCTCAGATTGCTTTCATGCATTAGGCTATAATATTAATATTATATTTGTTGATTGCCAAGGCCGTACAAAACATTCCGTCATTTCTGATCTCCTGCGACCACAATGTCAAGATCACACATCTAAAAGTGTTGCCGTCAGGTCTACTTTCAGTAAAACGTTGAAGTTATATTTTTGCTCATATTCTCAGATTGCTTTCATGCATTAGGCTATAATATTAATATTATATTTGTTGATTGCCAAGGCCGTACAAAATATTCCGTCATTTCTGATCTCCTGCGGCTACAAGGTCAAGGTCACACATTCGGAAGTGTTGCCTTTAGGTCTGCTTTCATTAAAACGTTGAAGTTTTATTTCTGCTCATATTCTCAGATTGCTTTCATGCATTAGGCTATAATATTAATATTATATTTGTTGATTGCCAAGGCCGTACAAAACATTCCGTCATTTCTGATCACCTGCGACTACAAGGTCAAGGTCACACATCTGGAAGTGTTGCCTTTAGGTCTGCTTTCAGTAAAACGTTGAAGTTTTATTTTTGCTCATATTCTTAGATTGCTTTCATACATTAGGCTATAATATTAATATTATATTTGTTGACTGCCAAGGCCGTACAAAACATTCCGTCATTTCTGATCTCCTACGACCACAAGGTCAAGGTCACACATCTGGAAGTGTTGCATTTAGGTCTGCTTTCAGTAAAACGTTGAAGTTTTATTTTTGCTCATATTCTCAGATTGCTTTCATGCATTAGACTATAATATTAATATTATATTTGTTGATTGCCAAGGCCGTACAAAACATTCCGTCATTTCTGATCACCTGTGACTACAAGGTCAAGGTCACACATCTGGAAGTGTTGCCTTTAGGTCTGCTTTCAGTAAAACGTTGAAGTTTTATTTTTGCTCATATTCTCAGATTGCTTTCATGCATTAGGCTATAATATTAATATTATATTTGTTGATTGCCAAGGCCGTACAAAACAATCCGTCATTTCTGATCACCTGTGACCACAAGATCAATGTCAACTTGTGTTTAGGACTCACACCACTATTATCTCCCTGGAGTACTCGTGCCCTACAGATGAAGGAGGTAGATAAAAAAAAAAGTTCGCTTTTTTACATTTTACAGGACACATTGATTTATCTTTACCAGGTTCTAAATCTACAGCATTTTAGGAAGAGATTACAGAAAAATGCATGTTGATATAAGATTTCTAAAAAAAAGTATCTCTATGCCACGAACAAAAACATTACAATGGGACCCTATGGAAAATTAATTGTGGTGTGAGACGTTAAGTTCTGCTTTCAATAAAATGTTAGTTATATTTTTGCTCATATTCTCAGATTGCTTTCATGTAGTACATTCATATTTTATATGTTGATTAGTAAGGTCATACAAAAACATTCCGGCGTATTTCCGATCACCTGCGACCACAAGATCAAGTGAAGGTCACGCATTACGTTCAGCAAAATGTTAGTTATATTTCTGTTTGTGGTGACAGAACTGTTGCGTTTATAAATGTCTGTGATGAATGTTCTTCAGCGATGGCATTAGTCGGATATCCGACATTTATCGGGTTTTTTCTGCACAAATGGTCAGACGTTTGTATTCATAATCAAGCTCAGAGATAATTAATACTATAATTGTGGTCGTGAAAAATCAATAAAGTCGTTCCCAAAACAACAAGTAATATTTCGAAACTGAAGGTTTTACCCCTGGATCCAGAGATCAAGGTCAAAGACTCAATTTTTACTGGAATTCCTTTGCATTCTTATTGTTTCCAAACTCGAACCTTCTACGCCAGTTAAAAGTTTGACATTTGTGATTGCCTAAGATATTTACATGACAGGGAAGAACGGATATTTATGATGTCATTCCTCACCTCCCAGCGCCCCCATCACCACACCACCTCCCCCGACATCGTCGACTGCTCTAGCTGTCATTTAATTATAATCAACCATGACGTAATATAGTTTTACTTGCTTTACGTAGTAATATGTTTGCAACATGACATTGCATTTGCTTATAGAATGCTCTTTGCTCCAAGTGTTTTGTCTTTTCCGATCCGACTACACTGTATTGCCGATTTCTTCTGAGAGTCTTTGCCTATTGTTCGGAGCGCTTGTTTCAGACAAAGATTTTTCAGCCATAACATGAACAATTTTAGCAATACGTATACAAATTATACATCATTGGAACTGGCGTCTTTAATGTAAATAGTACAACTTAGTTTTGAAAATCGATTGAGAAAACAATATGTTGCAGCCAAAATGCTTTATTTTTTCGTCCCAGATGGGACTATTCCCATGTAAATTAAAACTCCTTTTTTGCTGGGACAGCAGAAAATTAAGAAACTAATAATTTCAGTTAACCTCAATAGTTTGCTATAAAACTTGCCCGATTTCTTAATTTACGTTTGCCAAACACATTAAAACCACTTTTGGATAAAACTTCTGAATTTGTTTTTCTCTAATATTTTATCAGTCACGTTTAATAGAGAACGCGATGGCACGAAATACCCAAATCTACCCAAATAATCTACCCAAATCCACCCAAATCTACCCAAATCCTTACCCTAACTCTACCCAAATCGTTCCTGTTTTGATACAGCAGAATTTTGCAAAAAGCACCCCGAACAAATATACATATGTATAATACCCTTCAATGTGAACATAAATCGGTTTTGTGTTTGTTATTTCAGATTTGTACCACAGTATCCTAAATACACACTATGCATCGTGTAATACCCGAGGATATACACAGCATATGTTAGTTATTGTAGTACAAATACAATAGAGCATGAGCCTTTCACATGTACGGACGATAATGCACTCGCTAACGCTCGTGCATTATCTCCCCATATACGTGCAAAACTCATGCTTTTTCTATACATCTATCATGTTCTCTTCTTTTCGACAGGGCACACGTCACGTGGAAGAAAAAGAAAGATAAGCAAAGTAACAGAAGAAGACTCTGGCTGTGAAACAAGTTGTAAGAGAAGGAAATTGTCACCTGGAACAAAAAGAAAGATACGCAAAGTAACAGAAGAAGACTCTGGCTGTGTCATAAATTAATGAAATTGTATTAGATACAGAATCAGATAAGGAGTGTTGATCCTATAATCAATGTCAGAAATATGGTGTTTCTCTTTTGTCTGAAAATGCAACGAGAGCCGACCTTATATACATGTAAACATCCATAAAAACAAGTACTCAAAAACGAACATGTAAGAACACTTTAAGGCTATACTGGGGATAAAAAGAAGATTCAATTTCAGACAACAACGAAACACTATCTTTCTGACATTGATTATAGGATCAACACAAATTCATTTGATTACCACTGGGAATATACCTTTTAAATAATTATTGTTCGCAGTATGTATATTCGGCTCTTTTTACGTTGTTTTGCGTTTGTGGATGATTTGACAAATAAACGAATCAATACATGTTTTTACTTGGTGTTTTTTTACAAATAGTTAAGTACAACGATCTTGGAAATCCAGTTGTGTTTCATGCTTGTGTCTGAATGTATAGATACGTTATTGTTCTCTTCAATGGCGGCAAGAAATGCTTTATTAAAGATTAATGTCACGGATGCGGATTCAAATCCCACAGGGATGTCGACTTGTAAGTGAGAAAGTGTCGATTTTTACGGATGGCGGGAGGTATACACTATACTGGTTCTACCCATGAAAAACTGGGTAGTCTGCCTCCTGCATTAAAACGAGAGGGCCAAGATGGCCCTATATCGATCAAGTGTAAAAGCCTTTAAGGGTCCACCACCAAGCATGCTGTACGTTGCAAAATTATAGGGTCATAACCTCTTTTGATAAACGTTTTAACAAGTTTAACAAAGATAGTATGAAAGTGATCATGACCAAGAATCTTACGAAGTTTATAAATCACATCACCATAGAAGTCAGGTTGTGATAGTCCTTGTCGCAGAAGAGTCCTTAAATTACTTTTATATTTAGAAAGAAGATCAGGGTTACGATAATAAAATGTTGCATAGGTTTTACGAAGTTTATGGTAACGGTAACCCTGATTGAGTAGCTTTTTAGTTATACAAAGATTACGAATATTAAAATCCTCAACTCGAGTACAAGCTCTTGAAAAACGAATCAGTTGTGACACATACACACCATAAGAAGTTTCTCGGGGAACATCCCCATCCGAGTGGGGGTAATTAACAATGTCAAAATTAAAATCATCTCTCTTGTCATAAATTTTGCTAATTATTTCACCATTTTCAATCGAGAGATCTAAATCAAGAAAAGAAGCGTTATTTAAGAAATAGGACATCGTTTACTGTGAAGTATCGTTTAATATATCACGGTTTGGAGTTCAATTGTAAATAATAATTTCACGAGCCCGAAGTGCGAGTGAAATTATTGTTTACAATTGAACGACAAACCGTGATATATTATAGATAATTCACCGTAAACGATGTTCTATTTCTATTCTAATACCCCTAAAATGTGAAAATAACGCACACATCTGAAATCTTTCGCATTGCTTTGCTTGCTCTCCTAACGTTGCATACGTTACAATGCGCAATGCGCAATGCTTATTCTCCTTACGTTGCAAAAATTACAGTGATATATCGTTCAATATATAGAGGATATTTGTTGTTTTGGAGTGAATAACATATTTTATTTCATTGAGAAGTGAGAAAACTTTATATTTTCACGAATGCGAAGCATGAGTGAAAATATAAAAGTTGTCTCACTTCGAGATGAAATAACATATGTTATTCACGACAAAACAACAAATTTTCTTTTTATTTTATGATTTTACACAATTATTTAAACAATTTCAGTAACTTAACCGTTTTACACATGCTTCTTTCCTAGTCACGATGATGTAACGAAACGTTACATGACGTCACTTTTTTTGAAACCATTAACGTCACAGAAAGAAAGTAATTGCATTTAACAGCATAACAGTAGGAATATATTGTGATCCGTGTTACCGTTACTGTGCATGCATTTGTGTCGGTTGTACATTAAAAAAGTAGTCCCGGCCAGCTACTGTGGAAATAAAACTATATTCCACAGTGTGGAATAACACTTTAATTTCATTTTTAAAACACAGCATTTCATTGATTATCATAAAATAAAACGAAATAATTAAACTAGGCTATATAGTGCGGGTGTATTAGAATATCAGATATATTAGCTTTATTAAGCTGAAGTTCTATAGGATAAATATTATCAACAATAGTTGGAAAGAAAGGGTTGTCAATGTTCAGTATGTCATCCAGATACCGAGGGTTGTCATTAATAACATAGGGTCACCATTTAAACAAACTTAGTAAAAGACCGTAATCTTATAGTAAATGCAAACTATTAAACCTCTGGCTCTTGTAGTTTCAGAGAAGAAGATTTTTTACGTTTTTCCCTATACACAAGTCTATGTAAATCTGTGACCCCCGGAGCGGGGTCAAATGTGACCCCAGTGTCACCATTTGAACAAACTTGGTAAAGGACTATACTCTTATAGTAAATGCAAAATATTAAATGTAAGTCTATGTATAACTGTGACCCCCGGGACTGGGCCAAATTTGACACCAGGGTCACCATTTGAATAAAATTGGTAGAGGTCCATAAGCTTATAGCAAAAGCAAAATATTAAACATCTGGCTCAAGCAGTTTCAGAGAAGAAGATTTGTTACATTTTTCCCTATACAAGTCCAAGTATACTGTCCTCCTTGAATGCTACTTTCCCTGTCCGATCTTTTTATATTTCTTTCTATGTAAAACATGTAAACCTGAGGCAGGGCCAAACGCAACCCCATGGTCACCATTTGAACAAACGTGGTAAAGGACCATAATCTTATAGTAAATGCAAAATATTAAACCTCTGGCTCTTGTAGTTTCAGAGAAGAAGTTGTTTGTTTTCCTATGTAAGTCTATGTAAAACTGTGACCCCGGGGCGGGGCCAAATTAGACCCCAAGGTCACCATTTGAACAAAATTAGTAGAGGACCATAAGCTGATGCTACGTGTAATACATGAAAGCTCTGTGCCTTCTGGTTTCAGAGAAGAATATTTTTTAAAGTTTTTTTCCTATATAAGTCTATGAGAAACATACAATCTCAATATACAAAATTTGGACCCCCAGGGCAAAGTCATTTTTTACCCCGGGAACTTCATTCGAACAAACTTGATAGTCTAGGCGTTGGCGATCATTTTAAAAGAAAAACTGTCGAAATCTGTCCAGCGGTTCTTGAGAAGAAGATTGTTCAAGGTTTCGACTATATATGGTAATGGCGGCCATCTGGAACGTCGCACTGACCTAATTTTAGCAAATCTAAAAAGCATTTAACTATGGATTATCTATGTGAAGTTTGGTCAAAATTGGCCTAGCGGTTTCTGAGAAGAAGTCGTTTGAACAAAAGTTAACGACGACGGACGGACGGACGGACGACGGACGAAGAGTGATCCCAATAGATGACCTTGAGCCTTCGGATCTACTGAACTAAAAATCGAACGTTATATATAGCCTTAAATTTTCTAAAAATGACTTAAAACTCCATTCAACCAACCAACATTGTCGAACATGTGTGCGAAGAAGATAAACCTATATACAAAATAGTGTACACTAAAAAACCATCTAGATTTTTTATTTCTGGAAAGTCTCAAACTATATTTAAGATATATTTGCAAATATTAGCTCCATCATATATCGACAAGTAGCACACTCTTATAAGAGAGCAATGTTTTATTAATGATGTGTTTGTTTGGTGTTTAACGTCATTTTCCAACACAGTTTCCGCTATGCATGACGATGCATCTATGGGTGCTTGTTCCATTACAAAAAATGTCTTTCTGGGATCCCATATAATTCTGTTTTAGTGGAATAGCCCTTACTATTAGAGGGCATTAACAATGTAACGTCGGTTGTAAACTTTAGCGTCAAGTTTGTAATATTTTAGCGTCAGTTGTAACAATTAGAGGGCATTAACAGTGTAACGTCGGTTGTAAACTTTAGCGTCCAGTTTATAAATATGTTAGCGTCAGCTGTAACATTATATAAATATTGCATCCCAGGTTGACAATATCCACGGTCACCCTCACTGGGATGCAATATATATTTTATTATACCGAACAAATGTTTTGATTAAAATTTAAATACATGAGGGGAAGAAAATCCCAATATTTTTATTTTTTTAATTTTTTTAATTTATATTTGTATACCAGTTTTGATTTAAAGTAACAAATCTGCTCGCCACATTTTTTTTATTGTCGTTTGGTAAAGCAAGCGTCTTACGATTGACATAACTTCAACTGTATTTTAATAAGCGTCCACCGATTTCAAATTGCCAAAGCGTGTCGTTATTGGAAAAACCCAAAACCTATTTTTATACTTCCCGTGACGTCACAGTCGTGTAACAGTAAAAATTGTTGACCGGTGAACAGTAAAAATTGCTTCACCCTAAGGTTATGGGCAATTTATACAGGAGTGTAAACGTGAGGTATAATAATTTGCGTTATTGTAACCTTTAGTGTTTCTACAACCACCCAGTTTACGTCCCATCCGACCGCGGATGCTAAGATGTATTGTCTAAGGACACCAAGGATACCCGAAGTAACCCAATGGGCCAGTGAGGCTCGAACCCGTAATTTCCGGATACCGAGTCGAACGTCAAACTAATTAATTGCACAGAAAGAGATAAATTCTCAAACATGACATAAACATTACCTTCGACAGGTTCTGTCGTTGTGAAAAATCAAATCAAACGATAAAGAGTAATCAGAATCGTACGCAAATTCATTATGGAACAGTTCTGAAATTACAATATTAAATAAAATAATTCGCTCTAACAAATGTAGCTGTGATAATCTTACGGTTGTATATGTTGTAGCTACCATAGGGCTATGACGCGGCAAATAGGAAATATAGGCAGGTATGCGGCACGCCTCCATCTGCACTTTCCGACTAAGTAGACATCACGCAATGCGTGCATAAAAAACCACGATAGTTCAATTCACTAAACCTTAACTACCACACCTCCAGGTATAACACTAGGTTTGCAAGTACGGAGAGGGTGGGGGAGTATCATGTTTTGACCACTTACTTCCTAAAATAATAGATTGTCAAGTTTTCTGTTGACACTCATTACACCCCCGCACCCACCCCTCCCCACCCCCCACCCCACCCCACCGCCCACCTCTCCCCACCACCACCCTAGCAAGAAAAATGTGCTTGTCGAAATTTAAATGAATGCCATTGAATTTGAAATTGTCTAATTCAGAACATAAATGGTCACAAGTGGTTATTTCATTCACGGATAGTTCTATATCATTCAGTTTATTATTTTTTTGTTAAACTCTATTTATGGTCCATGTATTATGCCTTATTTATTTCTTTATTTTACTTCTATCTATCATGTATGTTATGTCATCTTCTTAGCATTATTAGTCAATTCAATTGCTGTTGAGTTATGGTCAAAGATGACAGCTCAACGTACATGTAGATATAGATGTATAGCCAATCGGCTGCCTTCTGTTGGCCATTTGCATTGTGTGCATTACCCTTTGTAAGTCGTTTTGTCCATTTTCTAAGTTGTGATGTGAATTTCGTAAGTTGTTATGTGCATTTCGTAAGTTGTTAAGTGCATTCTCTAAGTTGTCCTGTGCATTTTCTAAGTTGTTATGTGCATTTCGTAAGTTGTTATGTGATTTTAGTAAGTTGCTATGTGCATTTTCTATATTGTCATATGCATTTTCTAATTTGTCTTGTGCAGTTTCCAAGTTGTTATGTGTATTTTGCAAGTCGTCCTGTGCATTTTCTAAGTCGTTATGTGCATCTTCTAAGTTGTGATTTTCGTAAGTTGTTATGTGCATTTTCTAAGTTGTCCTGTGCATTTCGTAAGTTGTTATGTGCATTTCGTAAGTTGTTAATTGCATTATCTAAGTTGTCCTGTGCATTTCGTAAGTTTTTATGTGCATTTCGTAAATTGTTATGTGCATTTTCTAAGTTGTCTTGTGCATTCGTACGTTGTTATGTGCATTTTTGAAGTTGTCTTGTGCATTTCGTAAGTTGTCCTGTGTATTTCGTAAGTTGTTATGTGCATTTTATAAGTGGTCTCGTGCATTTCCTAAGTAGTTATGTGCATTCGTAAGTTGTGATGTGTATTGTTCAAGTTGTGATGTGCATCGTTTAAGTTGTCCTGTGCATTGTTTAAGTTGTCATGTGCATATTCTATGTTGTTATGTGCATTTTCTAACTTGTCTTGTGCATGTTCTTAGTTGTCTTGTGCATTTTTTAAGTTATGTGCATTTATTAAGTATTTATGTGCATTTTCTAAGTTGTGCATTTCGTTAAGTTATTATGTGCATTTTCTAAGTTGTCTTGAGCATTACCTAAGTTGTATTGCATTTCGTAAGTTGTGATGTGCTTTGTTTAAGTTGTCATGTGCATTTCTTAAGTTGTTATGTGCATTTCGAAAATTGTTATGTGCATTTTCTAAGTTGTCTTGTGCATTTCGTAAGTTGTTATGTGCATTTTCTAAGTTGTCTTGAGCATTTCCTAAGTTGTTATGTGCATTTCGTAAGTTGTGATGTATATTGTTTAGGGCCCGGGAGACAAGGAGTTGGGGGTCGGAAGACAAGAGGACGGAGGATAAATGAACACTGCGGAAAATCCGGAATTCGGAAATGGAAAAGACGGAAACAGAAAATGCGGAAATAGGAAATGCGGAAACGACAAAGGCGGAAATAGAAATTTCGGAAATGGAAAATGCGGAAATAGATTTGCGGAAATGGAAAATGCGGAATCGGAAATGGAAAAAGCGGAAATAGGAAATGCGGAAACGACAAAGGCGGAAATAGAAAAAGCGGAAATAGAATTGCGGAAATAGGAAAATTCGGAAACGACAAAGGCGGAAATAAAAAAAAGGAAATGGAAAATGCGAAATCGGAAATGGAAAAAGCGGAAATAGGAAATGCGGAAACGACAAAGGCGGAAATAGAATTGCGGAAATAGGAAAATTCGGAAACGACAAAGGCGGAAATAAAAAAACGGAAATGGAAAATGCGGAATCGGAAATAGAAAAAGCGGAAACAGAATTGCGGAAATAGGAAATGCGGAAATAAGAAATGCGGAAACGACAAAGGCGGAAATAGAAAATGCGGAAATGGAAAATGCGGAATCGGAAATGGAAAATGCGGAATCGGAAATGGAAAAAGCGGAAATAGGAAATGCGGAAACGACAAAGGCGGAAATAGAAAAAGCGGAAATAGAATTGCGGAAATAGGAAAATTCGGAAACGACAAAGGCGGTAATAAAAAAACGGAAATGGAAAATGCGGAATCGGAAATAGAAAAAGCGGAAACAGAATTGCGGAAATAGGAAATGCGGAAATAGGAAATGCGGAAACGACGACAAAGGCGGAAATAGTGCGGAAATAGGAAAATTCGGAAACGACAAAGGCGGTAATAAAAAACGGAAATGGAAAATGCGGAATCGGAAATAGAAAAAGCGGAAACAGAATTGCGGAAATAGGAAATGCGGAAATAGAATTGCGGAAATAGGAAAATTCGGAAACGACAAAGGCGGAAATAAAAAAAAGGAAATGGAAAATGCGGAATCGGAAATGGAAAAAGCGGAAATAGGAAATGCGGAAACGACAAAGGCGGAAATAGAAAAAGCGGAAATAGAATTGCGGAAATAGGAAAATTCGGAAACGACAAAGGCGGAAATAAAAAAACGGAAATGGAAAATGCGGAATCGGAAATAGAAAAAGCGGAAACAGAATTGCGGAAATAGGAAATGCGGAAATAAGAAATGCGGAAACGACAAAGGCGGAAATAGAATTGCGGAAATAGGAAAATTCGGAAACGACAAAGGCGGAAATAAAAAAACGGAAATGGAAAATGCGGAATCGGAAATAGAAAAAGCGGAAACAGAATTGCGGAAATAGGAAATGCGGAAATAGGAAATGCGGAAACGACAAAGGCGGAAATAGAAATTTCGGAAATGGAAAATGCGGAAATAGAAAAAGCGGAAATAGAATTGCGGAAATAAGAAATGAGGAAACGACAAAGGCGGAAATAGAAAAAGCGGAAATGGAAAATGCGGAATCGGAAATGGAAAAAGCGGAAACAGAAAATTCGGAAATAGAAAAAAGCGGAAATAGAAAATGCGGAATTCGGAAATGAAAAATGCGGAAATAGGAAATGCGGAAATAGGAAATGCGGAAACGACAAAGGCGGAAATAAAAAAACGGAAATGGAAAATGCGGAATCGGAAATAGAAAAAGCGGAAACAGAATTGCGGAAATAGGAAATGCGGAAATAGAAAATGCGGAATTCGGAAATGGAAAAGGCGGAAACAGAAAATCCGGAAATAGGAAATGCGGAAACGACAAAGGCGGAAAAAGAAAAAGCGGAAATGGAAAATGCGAAAACGGAAAAAGCAGAAATGGAAAATGCGGATATATAGTTTTTATATTGTGATTTTGTGATGTTCTGTCCTTTTTCATTCAAAATAAAACAAGTTTTTAAATTACGCATTTATTATCGAAACCTTTACGCGATTTTAACTCATTATATTCCATTATTAACCTCAGTTGTCAACACTGGTCCTTTTTTTTTACTGACAAAAATTAATATAATTTAATCTGAGCATTTTCTCACAGACACAGAAACTTTTAAAACTCAGGAAAAAAAGTTTAGTTTTGTGAACTTTTCAAGGTTGCAGGTGTGACCGACGACGACGGACAACAGAATTCACCAACCATACTTCAAACTATTTAGATATTTTTCTATGACCTTCAAAAGATAAACAATCGTAAGAAGCTGCTTGTTATGAACGTATTTCAGATTGAAATTTGCATACTTGGGTTCAAGTCTAAGAATATTCTAGAGAATCCAGGCCAGATGCTCACTAAGTGTCTGCCATGCTACGTTATAACAAGTGGAGGTATTTTTTAACTTAGAAAAAATAGAATTCTTCAGTTACATATGGAATGTGCATAATTATTATGCATTAAATTCATTAAATTAACCTTTGGTTTATTTTTTACGAAAAACGTTTTGTCTGGAAAACTTGACTCTCAAAACAAGAATTTATAAAATCATTTGGATTAATGATTTATTCAACAAAAACAGCAGTCATCGAGTTTTCTAGACAAAACTATTTCTTTACCTACAATTCAATCAAGCACATCATTGGGCCTGTGTTTATCAAGCACTGAAATAGCGTTTTGTTTGTCTTATTCTACCATAGGTTTAAATTTATTAATGGTGCAATATAATCAACAGTTTATAATATGAAAAAGCAATTTTTATAATTAATATTAATGTAGCCTAAAAGGGGATGCAAGTAATTTAAAAATATCAAGATTGCTGTGTGTCCCTTTAATATTCGAGCTTATTCCCAATTTTACGGGTATTTTTCTATACTCAGTTGAAAATAGAACGTACACTGTGTTTTGTTTAGATGTATAAAGTTTTTTAGAATTAAATTGACAAATTCCAAAATGAATATGGCATGTTTGGTACCAAAGTTTTTACCAATATCATGTCATTTGCTTTGGAATAGGTTGAATCATTAAGGGACTGTCGCTCGATAAAGAGGATAGGGTGTAAAGTGTACACTTTATTTTGCAACTGAGAATATATGCCTGAGAAATGGTCAGAATCTGAAATTCCGCACTGTGATAATCATTTTCACAAGTGAGTAACAAAACATCGATTTACATGGAAAAGGCTCAATATCTGTCAATTTCTTAAAAAATCAGAACAACATATTCAAAATAGTACAATTGTGAAAACGCTAATTTTTGGAAGAATTGATGATCTTTTTCCATATCCGGATAATGATCAGTCAGTTCCCATTATAGAATTGCACGCGATGATATGAATGGAACGCCATTATTATTATAACGTATCATTGGCAAGCCTAAACTGATGCAGGGTCGGATCCAGGGAACATGCAGGGTGGGATCCAGCGAACATGCAGGGTCGGATCCAGCAAACATGCAGGGTCGGATCCAGCGAACATGCAGGGTCGGATCCAGGGAACATGCAGGGTCGGATCCAGCGAACATGCAGGGTCGGATCCAGCGAACATGCAGGGTAGGATCCAGGGAACATGCAGTTATGTAAAGGAACTATATGGATATTATAGGATACTATAGAGTTAATATGGATATTATAGGATATAATTTTATGGATATCATAGGATTTATATGGAGGTTTTAGGGTGTTGTGATTAGTAAAAAAAATAACTGAATCCGCACCTGACCGTTGTAGGATCGCACGTTAGATTAAATAAGAATTGCATGGTTATATTGACTGAACTTTTTCAGTACTAGAAATCTTGATCGATATAAAAACAATACAAGCTTAATAACATCAAAAAAATTATGCCATACCATTGCATATAGTATGTATCATGTAATTAATTAAATCACAAACTAAAACAATTAGAATTTACATATATGATGATCATTATTAAGGGTTATCTTTATATAAAAAAAAATACTTTACAAGAGCCTTAACATTGTTCTTGCAGTTGCTAAAAAAATGTCACATGCTAAAAAAACATGTGGTTCAAAACAGAGACTCGCCGTTCAGTTAGGTGCTCCGTGTGAAAGAATGATGTCTCTCCTTGGCTATGAATACGCATCATTCTTAGAGTATAACATAGCAAGTATTAGCAAAGCGTGGTCTCTGTTTATCATTGATTAACAGGAGCGCAAGCGTCTATGATATGAATCGCAACTATTTATGTTATAATATAATGTAGTTCCTGTTCAAATACATCAAATACTTGAATATTAGATAGAATCTAGTTAACATTTATGTTTTGTGTTTGTTTCATTATTGTGGCAATATGTATATGCTGCTTTCAGGAACATTGTACATATCATGTATTTACTATTTTTTTGCTGGTCATATTTTCATTTGTTTCTATGTTTTATTGCATATTCATATACTCTGTACTGTAATTATATGCAATGTCTGTATGACTCTCCGCATGCGGAGGATATAAAGAAATAAATGTTCAAAATTCTCAATTGATTAATCCAATATCATTGTGACCTTAAACCTGCTTGCATATAATTGAATACAATTTTGATATTTCATTTGTTTCTTATTCTTCCATTGTTTTAAATATATTATTTGTGCCACATAAGTTACTTGTAGGAAGACGGCAATTGCTTTATTCAGTACTGTTCTTATATTGTTTTTAAACTAATCAAGATTGCAGTATGTCCCTTTAACCTCAAACATACATACTATACAGCATATATTATTTTAAAGGGACTAGAGATGATTTGGTGTCACTAAGAATATGGTAATTTGCATTTTTAAACCCAGAAATGTTCCCAAGTCACAGCTTTAAGAGGGCAGTCCCCAGTCAGAAAACAACTGAGCATGTTTTAGGTCCATATACTAATATAAAGTTCATATTAAGTTTTTTAAACGCCAGTGAATTTATGTAAAACTTACCATTTCCTGTTATGCAAGAGCATGTTCAGTGCAGAAATGACACCGAGATGCTTAGGATTTTTTTTATTATTTATTGACATTTGAAATTTTGGTAATATTGCATTTTAAGCATGTTTTGGGAGGGTGGGGTAATCCTTAATATATGGGGAAATAGTTGTACATTTTCATGGTTTCATTATATTTGGATAGACATCCACAATTATTTTCAAATCACCTGTAGTCTTTTTAAAAATAATAAATTTTCACAAATGCGTAAAAGAAGTGAAACTTATATTATTTCAAAGATTCATTTAAACATACAGAAGTTGTTTTTTGCAAACAAAAGCAAATTTTGCAGTAAAAGGAGGAAAAAGAATATCATGGTATGTGTCTGATATCTTGATTTTTTAAGAGAAAAGCCAAAATGATTTTCTTTAGAAAATGAAAATTAATATTATGTTTTTAAAGTATTCTCATTAATATAAAACCAATGAATAATTGAGGAGTGATCACAATAACCATTTTGAGATCCCACATGATATTTTGACGACTCAACTGGTTATATTGGAAACTTAATTCCTGATGTTTCCAATCTGTTTATTATTGATCCGAGTAAATATTATTATTAGTATGTGAATTCGTGAAATCAGTTTCATTCACTTATTTTGCGCATTTATTTTATACAATATAATGCAGATTAGAAGCCATTTAAAATGACAGCATGTTCCACAAGTTTTCATTTGGACACACATGAGTCAAATGGTCGTATGGTGTGTTCGCATATCATGATAATATCGTCTTCCATCTACTTGAAGTCCAAGACATATCCAACAAATCTACAAAATAGAATAAAACGGTTAAAATCCTCCGAGTAATTGTAATATTCCTTGTAAACTGATATGCAATCCGGCTAATAAATCAACAGGAAACGTTTGTACAAAATCCTACCTTTCCTGCTTGATAAAAATATATTATACAATGCTCGTGCCGAAGCAATAGCAACATAATGATACGGCTCTGGTTTTCAAACTTGTCAATGCTTTCATTCTTATTAGCTTGGTAAACATCAGTTTAAAAATGAAGTAGCTACAGATTAGCAAAGCCATCATAGTATTTATCAAGAAATCAAAGGCCATAACAATTGTGTTTACATTCCAATTAGAGGTAGTTTTCAAACTTGTACAGGCGTTCATCGATATTACCACTCTGACCAAGTTTGGTAAAGATCAGATGCACAATTAACGTTCTAGATTATTGACAAGGCAAAATATAGCATTTTTTCATTAAATCAAGGGCCATTAACTCTGATGTTATATTAAATTGGTGGTTTTTGATTTCATCCGAAATGTAATCTATATTTAGACCCTGGCCTACTTGTTTGGTAAAGATCGGACACAAATTACAACATGAAAGTGCTAGAGTATTGACATCCAAAAGGAGGGAGCCCATGCTCCAATATGGGTGAAGTATGAATAAGATGCATAATGCTATAAGAAATCCCAAACCAAACTTATAGATATATACAACAGCTTAATACATGCAAACCTAAATTTGCCTTTATTGCACATTTTATGGACTATCATAATTTGGGTTCCATGGGAGCCCAGGGCTTACTGAATCCAAAACTGCCTATGCAGCCCTTAAGATAATGCTATAAGGAAGCCCATGGCCAAATTGTATTGTGCTAGGATAAGAAATGTAAGAGACAGACTTGTTAACACAGCTTACACGCAAAGCTTGATGTGGGACGCCGACGCCGACGTCAACGCCGGGGTGATTACATAAGCTTTTTTATTCTTCGAATAGTCGAGCTAAAAAGTGTTGAATGTAAAATGACAATGAAATATGATTATTTTCTCACGATGGCAAACAATCCTACCAAAAATGATTTTAATCATAGTGACAAAAAAGGGCCATCACTCCAGTAGAAATTGTTGAATGGCAATGACAATGAAATACAATCATCCTTTCATGATGTCCAACAATCCAACAACATAAAACTGAATTGACTAGTTTGTAGGCATACGCTTTTTATTATGCTATAAATGGCCAAGTACAGACAGAGCCATAACTGCAGTAAAAATCGTCAAATCACAATGACGATGAAACATGATCATGTTCTAATGATCTCAAACAATCCTTTCAAATATGATTTAATTTAAATCCATTCAAACTAAATGACTAGTGGCTGCTTTAAGTTCTTATAAGCCCTAAAATGCACAAGTTTAAAAAGGGCCAAAACTGCGGTAAAAAGTGTTCATTCAAAATGACATTATCATCTTCATGTGATGATAACTCCATCAAATATACAAAATAAATAATGATGAACATAGATCAAATATTTTTCAAGTTATGGATAAGGTTAGGTTGCAGGTTCAAGTGTGACGGACGACGACAGCTGACGACAGACGGACGACTGACCAAGTGATCCTTAAGTGTCTGCATGCTACGTAGGCGACACAAAAGTGCTACAACTGGCAGTCTGCGATAAACATTTATTGATTCAAAGTGATAGTCGAACATGATGGCAAACATCAAGTATTCACATCAATCAGAAAAACGCTGCTTAGATCTGTTATAATTAATGAATGTACGAAACAGTACGATTTATAATTACTTTAGTATACATGTATTAAATTAAATTATGTTAAAATATCTCTTTAAAGAAACTAACCTGCCGGCAAATTACACCACAAAACCGTTCATCAAAACTATATAAAGGTGTTCAGGTCATATAACAAGAGCTGTCGGAAAACAGCGCAGCTTCGCTATTCGATTTTTCAGAGAATAATAAATTATATAGCTAGTATATACCATCAGAAAACAAGGCTAAAACAATGTGGGGTGGGGTTGGGGGATGGGGCTTGTATCGAAACTCAGGCCGATATAAAATTATGTGAAATTTTATTATTTTTCTGTTTAATCCAAAATTGCTATCATTTTAAAGAAATTTGTGGTCGAAAGGCGGTTGCTCATCCAGCATTCAACATAGCTATATATGTGTAAAAAAATAGTTTCAAGTGGGGGTGGGGTGGGGTGGGGTGGAGGGAGGAGCGCAACATGTGTAAGAACTGACCAAACAACACAGAAATATCTATAAAAAAAGAAAATCTGAGTTTTGAGTGGGGGTGGGGGAGAGGCGAGGGTGGAGGTCGGGGTGAGGGCAACATATATGTGTAAGAAGCTATGTAAGAATTGACAAAAGCAACACAGAAATATGTAAAACAAAAATGAGTTTCGAGTGCGGGGGAGCGGGGGAGAGGCTTGGGGTTGGGAGGAGGCAACATATATATAGGTTTAAGAAGCTATGTGTAAGAATTAACTAAAACAACACAAATATGTAAAAAAAAAAAAATACAAATTTGAGTTTCGAGTGGGGTGTGCTGGGTGGGGAGGCGAGGCGGGAGGGGTGGGCAACATACATGTGTAAGAAGCTATGTGTATGAATTGACCAAAACAACACAGAAATATGTAAAAAAAAAAAAAAAAAAAAAAAAATCCAGTTTTGAGGGAGGCGGTGGTGAGGGGTGGTGTGTGGGGGAGGGGGCAACCTATATATATGTGTGTGTGTAAGAAACTATGTGTAAGAATTGACTAAAACAACACAGAATATGTAAAGAAATTCAAGTAAGGGAAGGGGGTGGGGGCAGCGGGAAGAATTGATTACTGACTAAAACACAGAAATATGTAGTTAAAAAAAAAAAGAAAAAAAAAAGGTGGTTGGGGTGGGGTGGAGGGAGTGGGGGCGGGGGTGGAGGAGGGAGCGCTTGCCCCAATATCGGTGAGTTATGAATAAGATGCATAATGCTATAAGAAATCCCAAACCAAAATTATATATACATGCTTACATGCAAACCTAGATCTGCCATTATTGCACATTTTATGGGGCATCATAATTTGGGTTCCATGGGAACCCAGCATTTGCAGAAGACAAAATTACTTACCCAACCCTTTACAACATACTATAAGAAAACCAATTCCCAAATTTAGTTAACCTAGGACAAGAAATGTAAGAGATATAGACCTGTAAACACAGCTTACACGCAAAATTTTATTTGAAATGGGACACATTTTATAATTTGGGTTCCATGGGAGTCCATGGGTTACAGGAAACAAAACTGTTGGTTGTGCTTGATATGGACGCCGACGCCGACGCCGAAGCCGGGGTGATTACATAAGCTCTTTATTCTTCGAATAGTCCAGCTAAATTGAGTGTTTAACCCATATAATGACCTTCTGTGTGACCTCGACCTTTATATTTTAGTATGGTCATGTCGATGTTGTCATGAGTATATTTTGAAAGTTTGATTAAGAAATACCAACAAATGAGGTTATAGCCAACGTTAAGTTTTCGAGAAGAAAAAATGAACATTTAACCCATAGCTATATGTGTAAAATGGACTAAAACACAGAAATGTGTAAAAAAAAAAAAACGCACAGAAATATGTAAAACAAGAAAAAAATGTTTCTTTCGGGTTGATGGGTGTGGGGTGAGGGATTGGGGGAGGGGAGGAGGGAGCCCCAATACGGGTGAAGTATGAATAAGATGAATAATGCTATTAAGAAATTAAGAGATATAGATATATACAACAGCTTACACGCAAACTTTGATCTGCCTGAATTGCATATTTAATGGGCCATCGAAATTTGGGTTCCATGGCAGCCAAGAATTTGCAGAAGGGAAAATTATTTAGGAAACCCTTTACAATTCCCAAATTTAGTTAAGCTAGGGTAGGACACGTTAGATGACTTGTAAACACGGCTTACACGCAAAATTGTATGTGAAATGGGACACATTTTAAGGGCTATCATAATTTGGGTTCCATTGGAGCCCATGGGTTACAAGAATCAAAATTACAGGAATCAAAATTACTTATGCAGCCCTTAAGATAATGCTTCAAGGAAGCCCATGGCCAAATTTGGTTGTGCTAGGATAAGAAATGTAAGAGACAGACTTGTAATTTACACAGCTTACACGTAAACCTTGATGCGGGACGCGGAAGCCAATGCCGACGCCGGGGTGATTACATAAGGTCTCTTATTCTTCGAACAGTCGAGCTAAAAATGTATAGGTTTATTTATAGGTTCTTAAAATACCAGTGATTGAATATGCATAAAATGAATTATGAGTTGGTAGCAATTTCCACTCTCCAGTTTTGGGATATGGCCTGGTTGCTAAAGCCGTTTTATTGTGTCTATATTGTTTGCATTCACAAAATATGTAAGTTATATATATATATGTATAAACCTCGTCCTCAGTAGGGTTAGAAACGGTGTACATCTTTTGTAAAATTTGCTTATTGATGGCAGGATATGGACTTTTAAATTGTATTATTTAAAAGCTACTTATACATGTATTACATTATACATGATGGCTGGAAAGAACAGTACAGAATGTATACATGCTGCCAGTGACTGGAATGAACGATACATTATTGTTACATTAATGGACGACTTTTAACCCCAAACATTGTTTATATTACATCGTATATTTTATTTTAAATTGTGCTATATCTGTATTATATATACTCTGTAAAAGAAGTTTTGGACCATGGCAGTGTTCGAACCCGTACAATGATCGCTGAACCATGACATTCGACCATAACTCTTATTATCTCAGTTGATAATTCACAATAGATCAACAATCAACAATAATTATCGTTTACAATGAAAGTTTGCGAAAAAATAATAATCTTTTTATTGGTTACTCGAATGTGTCCGTAACTGTTACTTTGTATGGACTTTGCAACATTTTTTACAGACCGTTTGTGTGTTCGCGATATTTTTATAAAATCAAATCTTGTTTGGAATTTTATTAACCGGGTAGGGTAGACCTTGGTTACTAAAAAAAAGATACTTAAATTCTGTCCACTAGTTTTATTTTTATATGACTTTATATAGTCTGGTCCAAAACTTTTTTTACCGAGTATAGTTGTAATATTTACGACAAACTGATCACCATATTTTTAAAATGTACGTATAATGGTAATCTCTAAGTTTCGATAATCTCCGTACTAGAGGATAATCTCCGTACTAGAGCAGTTTCCATTCCATCATTGTATCAACACACATTTGTACGCACAAGTTAAAAGGCTGTAAAATACATGTATCAATGAACTGCAATCCGCAAGGAAATGATCAATGATCGTGTGACCTGATTTCACCAATGAATGGCATTGAAGCATATTTATTAAGTTGGAATAATGTTTCAATTGTCACATAAGAAATGTAAAAATGTGAACTTCTGAAGAAGCTCGACTTTAAAGGGCCAACATGAGGGCGGTTTTACACAGTTGCACATATAAAAAACAAGAGGGGGCTTGTGTGTGGAGGGGGGGGGGGGGAGGGGGGGAGATTTTTTAGTGTCTTCAATTACCAAGCTCTAGGGGGTGGGATGTATTTGGCTCAAGTTTGGCTAGCTTTAAAACAAATCTATAAACACTCAATCAAGTTTGACATGTGACCCCAGGGTCACATTTGAACAAACTTGGTAGAGGACCATAAGCTGAGTGTAAATACAAAATATTAAACTGTTGGCTCTTGTAATTTCAGAGAAAATATTAGTTTTTCCCTATATAACACTATGTAAAACATTTGACCCCTGGGGTGGGGCCAAATTTGACCACAAGGTCACCATTTGAACAAAAAATTAAAGGAACATCAGCTGATAATAAATACAAAATATTAAAGTTTTAGCTCTTAATGCTTCAGAGAAGTAGATGTGTTTTAAGTTTTTCCCTATGTCAGTCTTATGTAGAACTGTGACCTCTGGGCGGGGCCAAATTTGACCACAGGGTCACCATTTGAACAAACTTGGTCGAGGACAATAACCTGATGGTAAATACAAAGTATTAAACCTTTGGCTCATAGTTTTAGAGAAGATTTTTGAAGCTTTTCCCTATATTCGTCATTATAAAACTGTGATCCTTGGGGCGGGGCCAAAATAAAACTGATCCAATAAGGGCCCCTAAGCTCCCACTTAAAGAAAAAAGAACCAAGGTTTCTTTAATATGAGAAAAAGAATTAACCCATGAACCAAGGTTTCTTATGTTTTTTAAATGCATGTATATATATATATATATATATTAAAAAAACAATTAAAAAACACTGAACCCATGAACCAAGGTTTCTGATAAAAAAAATAAAAAACACCTTTATCTCTTGTAGTTTCAGAGAAGATTTTTGAAGTTCTTCCTATAACTCTATGTAAAACTGATCAAAGAGCCCCTAAGCTCCCAATTAAAAAAACAACAAAAAACATGCCTCCAGTGAGAATTGAACCCACGAACCCTGGGGTTTTCAGTGTACATACCAAAAAATTAAAAAGGGCCATAACTCCGGTGTTACTGGTTCGATCTGGCTGGTTTTCAAACTCGTCCAAGCTTTCATTGATATTAACAATTATCAAAGTTTGGGAAAGATCGAATACAAAACGAAGGCACTAGTGTTCAATGCTAAATATGACAATTTTCAATAAGTCAAGGGCAAATAACTCTGGTGTTCCTGGTCCAATATAGCTGCTTTTCAAACTTTTCCGAGCTTTCATTGACATTAACAATCTGATAAAGTTTAGTAAAGATCAGACGAGGCAAAATATAGCATTTTTAAATAAATCAAGGGTAATAACTCCGCTGTAACTGGTTGGATAGGGCTGGTTTTCGAACTTGTCCGGACAACATTATGCAGGGCATAAAAATCTTTTAAATTGCATGCCAATTTCTTTCGCTTAACTTTATGCCACATGTGGTATGAAAGATAAATTAAATTTCATTATTTCAGTTTTTGGCATGAGTTATTAAATTCGATGTTTTGAAAGTATATAAAGTGTTAATAGAATTGATATCACACGATTTATGATTTCAAATTAACTTTGGGTGAAAATACAGCAACACTGTGCAAATCGAGGAAAACAATTCCTCTTTTTACAGATTCACAACATGTATACAACACAGTATAACAGTGACCGTATATCGACCATATTCTATACATGACAATGTCAACTGCCTTGGTCGCAGTACTCTCATGCAGATGCAGCTTTAACAGGTTAATGTTCCTTTTTAAATTTGAATATGAAATATAAGAGTAAATAAATAGAATATATCTATTTAATTGACAAGTGAGAAAACTAAAACCAGAAGGCTGCCAAGGAACACTTGTGTTGCCTGTCGTGTGCTTAAAAGTACAATCTAACTATAAAGTTTGAAGACAGGGGGTGAAATCCTTCATGCATTATGGAGCAGTTTTGTTTTAAAGAGTTAAAGTTTATGAAAATGGGGCATAAATAGGCATTGTATAATTGATAAGGAAGATCTGTATAAAGTTGCATGACCATAGGTTAATATTTTGCAAAGTTATGAGCTAGGTTAGGTTGCAAGTTAAAGTTTTATGAGAAGAGGCATAACTCTGTCAAAATGAAAGTCAGAGATATTGGACATGTTACGACATTCCTTTACGACATTCCTTTGGTTAAGATGAAAGATGTAGGTCAAGTCTCTAGAGCATAGGTCAACTACTTTTCAAGTTATGGCCAGTTATGAGCTTGGTTGGGTTGCAGGTTAAAGTTTTATGAAAGGGGGTATAACTCTCCTAAAACTAAAAGTCAGAGTTATTGGACATGTGTAACAACAATCCTTGGGTTAAGATGAAGATGAGTGTGAACAAAGGTCAAATAGTTGTTATGGCAAAGGTTAGGTTGCTGGTTAAAGTGTGACGAACGGATGATGCTGGACAAAGTGATCCCTAAGTGTATGCCATGCTACGCAGGTGTCACACAATATCATTAGTGCATACAATGAGTGAAAATGCAGATTTCAGAGTTCGAGATGAAAGTATTTGTTACTGCCATTTAAATATATATATGAACCGTTTCCAACAATAGTACGGCTCAACAAATAGCCAAGTTAAACACTGGGTACAAATTATATTGTTTATATTTTCTTACTCTATACAATTATCCACTGTCCAAATAACAAGGGAGATAAACACCATATATCCATGACAGCTTTAAGCATAGCGCGATGTGCAAAATGCACGGATTGGGCATTACTTTAACATGTGATGAACTGCCTCCAGTCACCACTAGCAGCAGCAGCAGCAGCAGCAGCAGCAGCAGCAACAGAAGTACCAACATGATCAGATACCTGCAAAATAAAGTTATTGTGTTATAACGCAGATGATCAGAAAATTTCAACTGTAAAACTTTACAAAATTGGATAAAATTTGATATCCGATTGGTCATCGGAACAGCAGGTATTAAAGATTGAATCCAATAGTTTAAAGGGACACATGGCAATCTTGATTTTTTAAAAACTCACGCGTCCCGGGACGTTAGTTTTTCTCGTAACTTGCATTTGTTCAATCATCAATATTAATTGTTAGAATAGTTCATAGCAAATTGTTTTTACATATTATTGACTTTTGATAATATTGCACCAAGAATATATTTAAAAAATGTGTAGAATAATCAAGAAAAATAGAATTCCCATTTTTTTTATTTAATTATATGCAAGCAATTTTAAAGTCAAAATGATACAGGATTAATAAATCGCTTACTTATTTTAATGCCTGACAAAGTCCAGACTCTATTGTGCCCATCGCGTCAGGTGACGTGTTCGTTGGCGGACGGACTATAAACCTTAGAACTACACACACACACTTTAATGCCCGATATAAAAATTCATATTGCCATGTGTCCCTTTAATATTCCAATGGGGTATGAAAAACATTTGGTGAGTGAAGTTTGTGAAAGGGTCGAAACAAGTCCTTAATTATATTTGCATTATGTGTGTTTCAAATTTTTTTTGTAGAGTTCTAATATCAAAATGAACATTCTTGTTTACTTCTATTCTATTCTCTCTCTCTTTTAAATATAATGTAAGTATATATAAAACAGTAAGTATACAACAGTTTTCCTGTAATATTTTCTTACGAAAAATGATATTTGTCACTGAAATAAAACAAAACATTCTGCATAGATCTACATACATATACAACCGTTTTCCTGCACTATTTTCTAAAACGAAAAACATTGTCATTGAAATAAAATGAACAAAGTATGCATACGACTTGGGCATTTTACATGGATTTTATAAACAGCCGCAACAGCACTTGGAAACATTTTAGTTTGAGATGTTTAAAACTATTGCTTTTTTTCTGTATTTTCTTACTCCGTATTATTATATGTATAATAATAATAATATTTATTTATTAATATAACATATTATCCAGAAATTAAATGTCGAAATGGTTTGTAAATAAGTACAATAGCATAATGTAGTAGTGTTTCTTCGAAAATCGTGTTTTTTTATGATATGTGGAAAATGTTATTTTTATTACATTTAAAACTTGACCGATTGATTGAAACTTTGAGCAGTAAAGTAAATAAACTTGATAATTTATAAATTACTTTAGGGCGTGTTTTGAAGATGCACTCTCTAAATTAATGATCAACAATGTGTATTCTGTGTAAATGGACTAGATACATAGTTCCGACTTGTTTATTCTGTGTAAATGGACTAGATACATAGTTCCGACTTGTTTATTCTGTGTAAATGGACTAGATACATAGTTCCGACTTGTTTATTCTGTGTAAATGGACTAGATACATAGTTCCGACTTGTTTATTCTGTGTAAAAGGACTAGATACATAGTTCCGACTTGTTTATTCTGTGTAAAT
>JAWPHD010020497.1:17500-31580 GCA_037043455.1 Cyrtodaria siliqua | reverse complement strand
CTATCACTTCATTGGCTGCTTAAGTTACGCGTAACATAAGTACATCATTTCATTGGTAAGTAAGAACGTCATTTCATGGGCTGCTTAAATGACACACTTAAAGGGATATGCGGCAGTCTTGTGTTTTTGTAAAACTCGTGGCGTCTCGTTAGTTTTTCAACATAAATTTCATATGTTCAATCATTGATATTAATTATATGAATATTGTAAAGTAAATTGTTGAAATGGTTTATTAAATGTTGATTATATATTCAAACCTATGGCAGAATAACGAAGAAAAATTGAAAACTCAAAATTGTATTTAATTATATGTAAGACGGCTTAACGTTAAAATGATATATGATTAATAAATCGAGAGACTAATGTTATTGCTTGATACAACTTGAAGATTGCCGTGTGTCCCTTAAACACCGGAACATGGCACGCCACATCCAACAGCAGTATTATAGCTTTAAAAAAAGGGGGCTAAAACACGGACAACCTGGACCAACACGATCACCGATGCACATGCACAGTGACATGAACATGGCCAAGTGTAACAGTCAATGCCTACAATAACGAAGCAGAACTAGTTAGGCAACAAATAAGTCCACGAGATGTAGTAGGAACACTACGCATAAGCATAAGTATAAGCAGAGAACGTGTAAAGTAATCGTAGGTAGGTAGAATCTAAGGATAGATACAGTATAAAAAAATAAAGAGAGATAGCGAAAGAGAGAAATATAGAGAAAGACAGACGGAGTAAGCATTACAATAGCACACGTAGAAAACATACGCAGTTAGTATAATATCAGCCTAACAGTACATAGCACAAAAACAGAGAACATAGGAAACTTACTTAACTAGTGTAATATCAGGGCATCATTATTGGAAAAAGCTAAATTTTACACATGACTCTCTTGATAGAAGCAACATTTGTGCAAAAATGAATTTGACCCTCACTGTGACCAACCAGTTCAAGATATAGCCTTGACATGAAATAGATGGGACGGACGGACAGATAGCGCGATTCATATATAGCCCCACTTCATAAATGAAGTGGGGATATCGTAAGAGTGTTATTAATTGAAATGAACAGGGTTTTAAGGCAACCAACACTCGAAAGGTTATATGGCACCTAACAGGAATGAACGTGCCTGGCTCATCCTCCATTTACATCCAGATACAATATAGAGAATGTGCTTAGAACCTTCTGACCTGCAGAACTGCAGAGTTGTTGCAAATTCTATAGTAGACACTCCATTTACGATGGAGCCACGTTTCCATGTTTGCATATGCGGTGTTTGTGAGATTGCAGTGGTTGTATTCTACCCCAGCAACCACACGGGAGAGTTTTATTAACATATATTGTATTTAACAACATGCAAAAGAAAATGTAATAAATGTCTCTGGACAAAAACAGAAATAACAAAACATATTTTTCGGTAAAAATAATAAATGTTTAATCATAAATGTGACATCACTACACATTTGAAATTGTTCAACACTACAGCATTATTTCGAATATCTCTCTCATTTGTCTGCTATTTGCATTCAAATTTTTTAAAGGTATTTCTTTGATCATGCCTGAAACAAGAGGGCCAAGATGGCCCTGAATCGGTCTTCGAGTATCTTCATCTTATGTATGCATCTTTTAAAGTTATTTGACATTCATGTAATTTATTCATTTATTTTATATGAAAGGAAAAAAAAAGAAATATAAATCAAAGTCATAAAACAAATAGTTTCTTCTCTCCTTCTTTTTCCTTTAAAATAAAGTACTTAAAGTGTATCAGCTCGCTCTGCTCATAGCTCCGCCTTCCGTCAATATAGCTCCGCCTTAGACCGCCCCCTACTGTGGATATTGTCTTCAAAGTGGCCTGCAGTATTGTCATCGTATGCCTACCTACACCAATACGTAGCACATATATAGCCAGAAAACATAGGGAGCATATCTTACTATACTCTCCTTAATCTTACTAGAGTATATCCAATATACCAGTATTAGGAGATTCGGAAACTTGGGAAACATAAGTAACTAATGAAATGCCAGTATAGCAACATATAAAACAGATAATATATGCAACTAGAGCATTAACAGTATTATTTATTAAAGAACACATTTCAAATTCTCACAAATCCGTCAACGTCTTATTTCAAGCAAACATATTATCTTTAAAAGGAATCCCGGGCAAGATACACAATATAACAGGAATCTGTCCAATTACCTTTTCGCAATAAGACCATTATTTTTTAATTATTCGTATTACGAACCATCAAGACAGGGAATTGCTGTAGGAGGAGGGAAAACAACAACAACTTGGAAAATACATTTTTTATTTCGCTCGAAAGGACAACAGAATGAAATGTTCGACTAAAATCCGGGAGGAGGTATAAAAAAAATAAAAATAAAAAAAAATTCGTCGTAGGAGGGTTCGTAAAACGAATTATCAAAAAATAATAGCCCAGTTTGATTTAAAAAAAACAAAAAAACATCGCATCTTCACTTTAATTTCGACTACAAATTTATCATGACCAAACATCCCTACAAACCAAAGGTATTAACAAAAACATTAAACTTGGCTACTAGAAGTTGTATTTGGTAGAATGTACCGTAGAACAGTATAGACCGCAAATCAAGCAACTCGACGAGATTACTCAACGAATACTGTATTGTTGTAGGTTGAGTATAATAGTGTGTGCATGGACATTGCTATTCTTATGTTACGCGTAACTTAATTAACCAATGAATGACGTTCTTATGTTACGCGTAACTTAAGCAGCCAATGAAATGATGTTCTTATGTTACGCGTAACTTAAGCAGCCAATGAAATTGTGTGTGTAGTTCTAAGGTTTATAGTCCCTCCGCCAACGAACACGTCAAGGTATACCTGACGCGATGGGCACAATAGAGTCTGGACTGACAGCCAATGAAATGATGTTCTTATGTTACGCGTAACTTAACATCATTTCATTGGCTGCTTAAGTTACGCGTTACATAATTTGAGAATTTGGTTACGCGTAACATCTTCAGCGTTATGACCCTGATGGCTAACCATACACGTAGGATGGAACTGGAATCTATTTTAGAATAGATTGAATTTCCGTTCCAACTCTGCTCTGTAAGTTAACTTGCACTGGGAGAAAGTTTCCGGTCAAAAACATTGTTTGTAAGGTTTGTACCGTCATATTTCAACCTACAGTACACCCACCTTTCCCTAGGTACATGTAGAACTGTATGCCTCCCGCATTCGTAAGACTCAACACGTTCACACTTAATTTTTATAAGGAAAATGATCCCATACTTTTGCTAAATTAGTACTATAATTAGAATTTTGTTAATCATTTACCTTTATTTCTAATAACATTTTATTGCAGATATGTGACAAAATGTGTATTATATACTATATTATATTGTATTATAAAATATTACTAGGAACATATGCAAATGGATTGAACAACACGTTATTACAACATCAATCTCATTAAAATCATATCTTAATCATATCTTAATAACGCTTTGATACTCTCCGCTATAGATCTGACAACAATCGGAACTGCCTTGTCGGATTCCGCCACTCGAGTACGGAACTTGGCGAAAAGTTCCGATCGGATCTGGCAATACTGCCTTGGAAGTCACGTCAGATCGACCTTTCATCTAATCAATATTCATGAGAATATCAACTAAATTCAACAAATGAAATCGCGCATTTCATATGCACTGCAGATGACGTTCGAGTGAACTGAACAAACGAAAATCCACATAAAACGCATATAATCTATATCCGAATAAAGATAAAGTCTTCGTGTGTTATTGCTGTCAACCTTGTTGCTTTTTAATTTATTTTGCTTGGACTGTAGTCTGTACTGTCTCTGTTACAGATATAAAAATATAGATCTAATCGGAAAATAAAATATACTATAACGACCAATTTTACAAACTTTACTTACATAGTTCTCCATTGTCGCTAGAAGATGCTCTGGGAACACTGATTGTTGTCAATATGGATGTTTTCCAAAAATGGTGCCAAGTATCGCATTCGCAACATCTCTAAATATTCCGAAGAGCGCGCCCGCGGGAAAATAAAAGTTAATTGAATTGAACTGAACTGGGTTTTAAGGCGCGTCAACACATGAAAGGTTATATGGCGCCTAACAGGAATGACCATGCCAGACTCATCCTCCATGTACATTGAGATAAAATATGGAGAACGGGCCTAGAACATTCTACCTGCAGAACTGCAGAGTAAAGAGTGATGTGTCAACATATTTAACTATTTTATCAAAAGTTTGAGTTCTGTTAGGTTAATTTGTAATATGTAACGATAACTCCAGTCGCCAATCATCATTTCGAGTGTAATAAATTATAATAAATATAATAAATTATAATAAATAATTTTAAAATCTGGCCTTGAATTCACCAATCATTCTTGAGAATTCTAGACATCAAATCTAGACTTCAAATTTAGAATGTGATTTTTTTCTATCAGAAAAACTCTGAGGGGGTGATGGGTGTGTGTGTCGTGGTGGTTGGGGTGGGGTTGAGGTGGGTTGTGTGGTGGGGGGTGGGGAATAATATACTAATGTAGAACCAACTATCTAAAAAAAACAAAAAACTCCCACCTAAAAAGCCATGTGGCGCCTTCAAGTTAGCATTTATTCGAGTTTGGGTGGAAACAATATTTAGGGTTGACAACCAAAACTGAAAGATTTTCATTTTAGCGAGAGCAAGCCATTTTTAAGGGTTACAATATGTGTGTGTGAGTGGTGCGGTGTGGGTGTGTGGGTGAGGGGTGTGGGGGTGCGTTTTTAATTTTAATATTATGATGATTTATGCTCGTACTTTTAAATTTTTTTATCATTATTTATGCTCGTACGTTAGGGTAAAATTGTTTTACCTCAGTCATCAAAGACCTATTAATAGTCTCTAAATGAAAAACAAAAACAAAAACAACTCGTACTGTTCTAAAAATAAATTAGACGAAACAGTTTGTAGACGAAGCAAACCGCTTTATTCGCAGTTATGTCCCTTGTTAAAGTTCATACGTTGCGCTACCAGTATCCTAACAGCAGCCCTTAGGGGCTAAGGACATCTTTTATTAGTTGTGTGATAATATCCCTAATGAATTTACACTACTACTGAGTAATAAATGCAGTCTTCGCGTGTTATTGATAAATTCAAACATATGCACAAAATGGCATGTTTTACACCAATATACGAAGAAAAGAATGGGCGCTGTCATGCGTGTTTTGAAAATATATATTCCACCCAAATTATTACGACATTAGATATTCTGGCCCGCTTAGCTCAGTTGATAGCGAACTCGACTATTGTGCGACTGTAATTTTAATGTGGGTTCAGTTCCACGAATCGGTAAAAAAAATAATTGTACCGCTATTAAATTCCGTCAAACAATCTTTTTCAAACAATCTTTTTTTCCCCAGTAAATATTCAATAATGGTTGATGTGTTATGTTTGTCAACGCTATTATTTTGTGTTTTATAAGCTAAATACCGAGCGTAGAATGCTCCACAGCGTTTTACTGAAAAGCGACATGCGCAGTGAAGCAGTCTATATTGATCAATTGTGTAGGCTAAAATCTGATTGGCTAATCGTAAGGTCAATCTGACGTGACCTACAATGCAGTGTTGTCAGATCCTTAGTAGCGTAGATTATCGTAGCGTGATAAAGTGTCTGATTTTAATGAGATTGTTACAAAGTTAGTAACAGTTTCCATTCATACATTTCCTGCTGGTCATGAATGATCGAAAGTAACGATGTTTCCCTATTTCATATATATCACAACGGTGCCAGTTTAAAATAGCTTTTCTAACAAACAGTAACTCACTTTTTCATGTCATGACCTAGCTGGGAGTCGAGTATAGAACCCTTGCTTTTCATACTAAGGGTGCTATACGTAGCTCGACACATTCTGTGAAAAGCTCTATATACAAGATACGTTTGTTGTCTCATAGTTTAGGTTTGAAAGTAAAATACCGAAATGGACGATTACATTTTGACTAAAATGTAGAATAGAATAGTTTTCTTTGTCGATGTTGCCAAATGTGAACTACGTTTTGATTTCTTTCCATGTTACTTTATTCCGGCTGTCTCTGAATAAGCTGCCTCCGTAACATCTAAATATTTGTTACCAGCATTAAATCATATTTTATTTAACTTGTATCAAAGTTATGATTTCGTTATGACAATCTTCGGTCTGTGAGAAATATATACCCTGAATGTGTTGTTTAATAGACCATTGTGTGAAGAGGTGTAGTCTACGTTACATTTAATACAACACTTGTGCTTACGTATGTTCATTCTATCTGCTGAAATAAAAACTATTATGAAATTAATGATTGTTTTTATGTTCAAATGATTTTGAAATCTGCCTCCAAGTTAATTATGTTACTAAATGAAGAAAATTTCACAACGAATCTTAGAAAAAAATTACACACTCGTCAGAACGCAGCATTTCAACATTGTTTTTTAATTGTCCACACTCACACACACAAAACCACCCTGGCAGGAGGGTGTCACCCCCTCCCGCACCTACCCCCTTCGCCTCTTCGAGACTCAGTTACGCAATCCCCCCACCCCTCTTTTACAAAACCTGGCTACGGCCCTGGGGAGTAAAGGAGTATGCCACGCTACGCCCCTGATTGATCCCGAAGAATGGCGGAACTCGCCGACAATGCACGACGGTTGTATACACTTAAACATCTCCTACATCCGGAAATGCAAAGCACATCTATTTTGTGTTATTAAACGCTTATGTTGTGATAGCATGTGATTAACTTCTATCTATCTTCCAATAAGTCAAACCCCTGCTGGGGACCTAGACTTGACTTAGACATAACTAAGACATTACACAATGTCCTCATCATATGGTACGTATATACGTATATCTATGTTATGTGGAAACAATATCTGATCATATCTATAAAATGTAACACATGTACATGTTCCACTAACTCAGTTATGACCAACATCACGTGGGTTATCACCTACTCTCAGCATATATTATAAATAACACAATACTTTTTAACATCATAGTATCATCATATCATTAATACAAGATTGTTATATCTAGAAAAATGTTTTTATGATATTTGATGTTTACCTTTACGATACATGCATTTGAAGTTGCTTTAAGGATATGAATTGATTACTTAATGAGTCATCCATGAATGTACACATACGTTTTAACAGGGAGTACGTATACTTCCTTGTTTTAACATGCATTTTGGGACATCTTTACTTGTTTTAAATATTGTGGCGTCCCGTTAGTTTTTCTACATAACTTGCTTATTTGAACATCATTATTAATACGTATTTGGATTGTGCATATTATTAAGTGTTGGTTATTATGCACTAATAATATATTTATGTATACTGAAAGGAAAAAGAATCGCGACACGGGAGTTTCCGCTATATATTGTATATACGGCACACTTAATTCCATATATATATTCCAAAGAAATCCCAAGATGTTTTGTAAAAAAGAAAAGTTGCAGTTAGTTAGAGAAAGGACACAACTGTGATGTTGTAGACGTTTTAATCACAGTGCACGTTGTAACAAGAAATTCATAAATGTTGAATTTCCGCAGTTCAGTACTGTATTTAATGTAAAGAGTTCGCAACATTTTGCATCCTAAGTTTGCTCAAATGCTTGAGCCAAACGTGTACTCTGTCAATAAAAAAACTTTGCAGGAATACTATTTGCTGTGTTACGCGTTGTTGTTGTTTTAGTATTTTATCCGAAAGGAAATATCTTACGCAGCCATGTACCATTCGATTAACAGCACCATATTGTACATACAATATATATCGGAAATTCCCGTGTCGCGTTTCCTTTTCCAATATATCAAGGGCGGATTTACCAGTGAGCAAATTGGGGGCTGGGGGTCAACAGATTCGAATACAATATAAGATAAAAAAAATTAATTGCAGTAAATTCCGATGTCAACATTGCAAATTTGGGATCACGTGTAGGGGCAGAATGGCCTCTTCTAGGGCTTAATTTGGGTTACAGTCAAGCCCAGATCGAACAACTTCAGCAAGCTTACCCAAGGAATGCTTCCGGGTGTATTACCCAATTGCTGACCAAGTGGCGCGATGCTATCGTAACATACGGGGACCTTCATATTGACAGTATACTGTTGGATGCTCTGAGTCAAATAGGTCGAGTTGACCTTGCCTTGGAGGTCAAGGAGAGCCAGACTCAGACAGCAGGTAAGAACGGAAAAGCAATGAAACCAGACCTATCTCCCATTAACTTTGTAGCATATATTATATGAGGACATATCTCTGACATGTCTCTCTTTTCGTGTCGTTACAACAACTCACCCGCCAACATATCCCAATCTTCAAATTAGCTATCATTAAACGATAGTAGATGTGAGGACAGAAAGTGTTTACTCACATGGTCATGTATGTCTCCTCCCCCCCCCCCCCACCCCCCACCCCACACTCTTCGACCCCACCTCTCTCTCTCTCTCTCTCTCTCTCTCTCTCGATCGAAGTTTACCCTTCAATGTGACAATATCAACATCCCTACACACCCTTCGTTATAAAAAACACACACATATTTCCTCTCAGATGATCATACCGTAGATGTGTGGACATGCAAAAGTGCCTCACTTTATACATAGTGTCCTCGCAAAGCCTGTCATCGATGCAAATGCGAAAGAATGTCCCCTCTCTCTCTCTCTCGAATTGGTAATATTATGTGATTTTCTAAGACTCACCCTACTAGCGGCTAAGCAATAGTCAGATGAACGTGCGATATAGCTCGATTCGTCGCCCTTCCGTAAGCATGTGATTTATGATGAATTTTGGTGTGTTTTTACGCAATAAGATAACTAAAGTTCACCAAATTTGCTTTTACGGTTTTGGTCGATTTGAAAAAAAAGAAAAAGATTTCGCCTATTTTGGTAATAATGTTTGTTCCATATGAATTATGACGACTTCGAGCACAGTTACATAGGTACTGGCCCTTAAATTGAGTATGTTGAAATAAGTGAGATGAGTCTCATTTGTAGGTATATAAGCTGATGGCCCATACTGCTGAAGATTTGGCATGTTTGTGTATATTGAGAAAATGGAATGAGTGCGTGTATAATCCTCGTTGTATTGCAATGGGCATTTTAATAGCGAGCAGACCTCGGTTTAAAGTCTCATCCGAAGGAATGGTCAAGTATGTCAAGAATTAATCAAACTTCGGTTATTTCTTGAAATTATTATATAAAAATTGAATGACGATTGCCTATGTATATTTAAAACCGATAGAGCGCATACGTGCCCTCGTGGTTCACTTTAATCAATCCAATAAATGTTACCCCCAATCAAATTAAATTTGCTGGATTCCTAACTCCATTCTATTAGCGGACGCTCTATGATCAAATAGGCACTTGCAGGTTAAGTAACTTTTAATGTTTCTAGTGTTCTCGATCTTAGTCCATTCCATCTTTTGGTATTCTAGAATTAATATATTTACAGATGTGGGAGATCAATCGGAGACCAGTCTACAGTTGCTAGAAGAGGAAATCAAGCGTATTTCGTTCCATGGTGATATCACCAGTGACACCAGCAGGTTTGAAGGTGTGTTATCTGTACACTACCGTTTACAATATCGCTCTCCTTTCCTATTATCATTCATTTCATTTCATTATTTCTATTGTCTTTAATATCCAATACAGACAGAGGAAGCATACACAACTGGGAAAACATAATATGATCAAAGGAAAAATAGTGAAAGAAAAACACACCAACCCACGCACAAAACAGACACATTGTCAAGCACCGCAACAATCGAATTTATAATATCCGTCAAGCTGTTGTTTTATAAAGTTCATTCCGCCTTCCGAGGATATAGTCTTACCTAATTTAAGTGGTCGCATGGAAACACACGTATGGATCTAAGACCACACACAAAAAATTGCATATAAAATCCAGAAACTGGACACAAATAAAAGAGAATAAGAAGGCACGGAAGTATTCACAACGAATCAGTAACGCAAATATCCGTCATTTTAAAAAGTTCATGGTACTAAATGTCCATAGAGAAGTCGTCAAAATGTTAACGCCGCATGACGTAGGTCTCTACATATGGATGCTTCTACGGCGCGTTGACCAATAACTCATCTTCTCTGTAGTATTTTCTACTATATCTTGATTATTTCTCGTACATTATTAAGCTCTATGTAAGTCTAAGAAGGCAATTCTATATTGCAAACTGAAAGCGGAACTTTTACCAGTCGTATGTGTGTCGTTCCGGTAGAATTAAGATCAAGCTTCAAAATGGATTGCATTTGCGAGATATATTTTAAGTGAAATATAATAAAAACTTAACGAATATTAATATAATTCTTAACCAGTAAAATAAGACAAATTTCAATTAGTGTTATTTATATCATTGTAGCACAGACCAATAAATGCATCGCACAATGGAAGCAGAAGTATCGTTTGTATGTCGAAACAAAAGCATGGACAGAATCATGGGACATGCTGTCACATGAACGAACAATTACAATATCTGGAAACCCAGGTGATGGAAAGACTACAATGGCGTACTATCTTCTTTCTAAAATGGCAGACAAAGGTTATAAAACACTGATAGTCTCCAATCCAGATTTAATTGAGAAGTGTTATGATCCGACTGAAAACGTGGTCTTCTTTGTTGATGACGCTTTTGGTACACCCAGTGTGAGTCACCAGTTGGTTGACACGTGGCTTAGGATGCATGCGAAAATATCCGCCTTCATAGAATCGGGAAATTTTGGGCTGATACTGGCAACACGCAAACAAGTCCTCATGGCTTGCCACAAAAAGCTAGAGGCGTACGAAAGTTACGTTAACAACATCATAGACCTCACTGACAACGACTACCGTCTATCAGAGAAAGAGAAAGTGGAAATGTTCCAGAAATACTGTAACGACAAACAAATTACAGTGACAGATAAGGTAATAAATCAATCACGGAAGTTCAACATGTCAGGGTTTCCACTGTTGTGTAAACTATACACATCGGATACGAACCTGCAATTAGTGGAGGATTTCTTCGTAACACCGTTGTCTGTTTTAAACCGCCAGCTCCAGATCTTGTCCACCACCGACCAAAGGCATATTGTGGTCTAGTACTTATATTGATAAACGACGGCAGACTTTCCAAGTCTATGTTTGATGTTTTTGGCATGTCTGATAAAACACGCTCACAAGTAAGCATGGTGAAAGAGGCTTGCAATATCGATGCATCTGGTTCATTGATCAGTATTCAGGAAGCGCTTCAGACGCTCGATGGAGTCTATGTCTCTGAGGTGGACGAATATTATCAGTTTACACACGACGCCATATCTGATGCGGTCACGTTTGTTTTCGGTGAACGATTTCCCCGAGAAATAATCAAAATATGCTCACCGGACTTCTTGCACAGAAGAATACGTTCTGAAAATTGGGGTAAAAACGTTAAAGTGATGAAAAATGCAGATTTGGTCGTTGTTCCAAAAAGATTATATAACGAGCTTGCCGTCAGATTTGTAATGGACCTTATTGATGGGAATTTAGATAACGTTTTTGACAATCCCAGTATATTTGACAGACAAATACAAACGTATATGGTGGATCAAATAAAACTTTTGACACCACAAAAAAAAATTATTTTACTACATAGACGAGACAGGCTGACAAACCACAAGATCATGTATTTGGTTTGTTATCAAGGCGTAGTGGAATTTGCTAAGTGCTTGATAGAAGAAGGTGCAACAGTAGACTGCAGTCACCTACTGACCGCCTGCGGCCAGGGCCATAAAGATATGGTAGACCTTCTGGTACAAAATGCAGTCAACATAGATCGACAACCGGAGACATCAGGTACTGGCGCTATTCACGTGACTGCTGCTAGAGGCAATTTCGATATGCTTAAACATATTATAGACCTTGGGGCTGACGTACAAGCAACAAATGCTCTTGGCTTCACAGCTATATATGAAGCATGCCGAAGTGGAAACGTAAAATGTGTAAAACTGTTATTAGACCATGGGGCCAACCCCGAAGCACAGGGCATGTTTAATCGCCTGCCCATCCACCAAGCTGCAAGAATTGGAAACCTAGAGTGTGCAAAACTTTTGTTTGAAGTGGGTGCAGATCCATTTGCTAAGGATTCGACGAACTACCAAGCTATTCACATTGCAGCGGAATGTAAAAGTATGGATGTGCTCGGTTACTTGCTTGATGTAGGTGCTGATCCAAATGCAGTTGATGACTATGGAAGAAGACCACTACTTGGTGCGAGTAGATTTGGAAGAACAGAGAACATTCGCCTTCTCATAGAAAGAGGAGCCGATGCAGTAGTCAAAGACTACAAAGGAAGACAAGCTCTACATATCGCATGCATGGAACCGTCGGACGATACCAACGACGACTACTTGCAACTACTGATCGACTCTAATGTACGTGTAAATGACGCAGACAATGACGGTATGACTGCTTTACATTACGCATGTAGGCAAACAAAAGATCGTGGATTAGCGAAAGTCAAGTTTTTAGCTGCACTTGGTGCGAATATCCACTCAGTTGACAAAAGCAACATGCAACCTCTCACCTATGCATGTGACAGTGGCTCAACACAAATTGCGAAGTTTCTAATAGAAAGGGGTGCAGATGTTCACTGGAAGGAGTTTTGTGGAAGACAAGCAGTCCATTTCTCCAGTGCAATGGATAATACCGAGCTGACAACACTCCTAATTAAGGAAGGCGCCAACTTTAATGCCACGAGTGTTGACGGTATGAAGCCGATTCATTATGCCTGCAGACAGGGTGCTATCAACAGCGCCAAGCAACTGCTAGACCTAGGTGTGAGCCCGGATGAAAGGGACCTGGCTATGTATACTCCATTGTTTTATGTTTGTTTACCAGGTAACTATAAGCATTCTTTAAAATTGCACTGTTATATATTTAAAATATATATAGCTTTTAATATATCGCTAGTTAACACCTCGTCTTTCATCGCTATACTCTTTGGCGGTGAGAATCCAAACACAAACAATAGGCAACGTAAGAAATCGTAATTGTCATTGATAAACAGGTTTGGTTTTCACGTTCTATTTTAAAGTGAGAAATGGTTCTGTGAGAGGCGAATTTGAAATGAAACCTTTGAAATTGTGTTCGTCGCATGCGATATATATGATGCGATAATTGTATACTTTCTATGGCACGAATTACATTTATTTTCAATATCAATACTTGTGTATGTTCATGATTTTGTTTAAGGTTACACCGATATAGCACGACTGTTATTGCAGTTCGGAGCTGATCCAACCTGCAGAGATCACCTCGGTAGGCAGCCTGTGGACATGCTCCAGTTGCGAGAAAAAGACGAAGCACTAAGACAGATTCTTACATGTGGACTACCAGCAAGTCAACACGTATAATTCGATGTAAACTAGGCCAAGGTCAACACATTTATAATCCAAGGTCAAGATATAACAAGATTCATAATACAAATATGAACTAGGCCAAGGATGATAAAATATACAAATATATCATAAGCTTTAAATGCAACTGTAAACAAGGCCAAGATATGGCAAACTTCATAATCCAAATATAGCCAGGTCAAGAAAAACAGAAGAATTGCAATCAAAACATGTCCCCTGCCGGTTTGGGTCGAAAGGTGAAAGTCAACTATAGCGAAAACCTTCAAAGTGTAAGTGTGACATTTATGGAAGGTACCTTGCTTTGGTCACGACACATCGTCCAATGGTGGTGAAAATGTGTGTATAATATTAATTGAATAGAACCTCTCTTCAATTAAATAAGACCTCTTTTAATTTGAATCAGCCATATGTGCAATTGAAGTGCCGAACATACGATTTCCAGACAGGTCAATTATGTTTTCCTCATTTAAGTTATGATATTTAAAGGTTATCGAGTGTTTGCTAATTTGTGTTTAAACACTAATTAATAAAACATAACAAGAGCTGTCGGAGAACAGCGCAGCTCGACTGTATAAGAATTGACAAAAACAGAAATATGTAAAAAAGAAAAAAAATAGTTTCGAGTCGGGGGAGTGGGGTGGGGGAGAGGCGTGGGGATGGGGAGGAG